>JAODPA010068208.1:0-10298 GCA_025585075.1 Nepenthes mirabilis | reverse complement strand
TAGATTTGGATCAAGTTGATCATTTGAATTCGTTTCCGTTCATTGAGTTTGAATTCTATACACCATAACTAAAAAAATAAGAGGTTAGGCATCGGCGGATATTCTCCTTTCGAAAACACTCTGATACTCAAGTCAATAAACAATCTTTAAACTTGGAAGGTAAAAGTAATGAAAGCGGTGGAAATACAGGGAGTGCTGAGATAGATGTTTTGCTATCAGTGAGAGAGGTTTTGGTGCCTCTGAGAAGCGTAATCTCTGGGAACTATATTCGCTGGGAACGTGGTAACAGAGATAGAGAGAGTTAACGTTCTGAAAGTGTGGAAGCTTTGTAGAAGAAAGCTTCTTGTGGGCAAAGGGAGTGATTGAAAGCGTAAGAGCTTTGCTATAGAGAAGGCAAAGTTCGCGAGTGTTTGTGAATAATTTTCAGTGTTGTCTGAATGCCCCCCTTTGGAGTGAAGACTTTGTGGTCTTTTATAGACGTTGTCCTGGGCTGCCTTCCTTGTGCGGAAGGGCTTGATTCCTGTACTCTAATGTGATTGCTTCCTCTTTTGGCGGAGAGCTTCTATGGAAGTAACGATCGTTTCCTTGATTACCTTCCTTCTGCACTCTTGTAACCGCTAGGATTAGCAGCAAACAAGGAGAGGATTCTGGCGTTTTTCTTTAGGGATGTGCGTTAGATTTGCTGTTGACCGTTACTGAATGGATTGCCTTCTGTCAATGCGGGGCATTGATCGTCCTGGCGTAAGATGGGCCGTAGTGATTCTAGGTCGTCACTCCTTTCTGGGTCAACCCATTATTAGTGTACCCATCGCTAATCCCCCATACTGATAGTCCAGGACTTTTGTCCTTTAGCATGTTTAAGATGGGACGCTAATCGAGGTAGCCGCGAGGTCAATTTTCAGATAGCTGTCCAATCAAATCGTTAATTGCCTATGATGAAATTCGGAGAACATGTGAAGGAGTTGACCAGATCGTTGACCATCTAGGGTGAAATCCGGAAAACTTGCGAAGGAGTTGACTAGATTTTTGGTCGTTTGGGCCAAAATCTGGAGAACTTGCGAAGGGGTTGACCAGATCATTGACCGCCTGGGCCGAAATCTGGAGAACTTGCAGAGGAAGTGTTGGCTGGACTTGTTGACCGTCTGGGCCAAAAAACCGGAGAATTGTGCCAGTTGAAATGATGTGCCATCATGCAGCCAAATTGTCAGCTCAAAAGTGGGCCACGCGTCCACACATAAGGGGTTTGTGATCCCAACAATTAATGCGCCAGGGGATCCGAATCATCAGTACCCTTCTAGGAAGTGACACGTGCTAACAATGATGGCTGTGCTTTTACGAGACGGGTTTTCCTTTTTTGCTGTTCGCATGCCTTTAAGTATTTTGTCCGTTATATTTCAAACTTCCCACGCTTTCCTTCGTCTTTCCTTTCCTGAGAGATTCCTAAGTGTTTTGCCTTCTTTTCTCTTGCTTCCATTTTCATGGCTTCTCAGATTACCTCTGTTATTAGTGTGAGTGATGTGGAGGAGTTGTACGTTGAGTACAACATTTCTAAGGAGATCGTCTTCAGAATCCTTGGTAAGGAGGATCGAGCATGCTCCCCTCCTGAGGGTTACATCACTATATATGAGACCCACCTGAGAAATGGACTCCGTCTTCCGGTTTCTTAGGTGCTGCTTGATATCCTCTCCGCTCTCTAGGTGCCTGTCGGATCGGTTTATGCCAATGTCGTGCAATACCTCTACTCCATGTACATCTTTATGTGGGATCATTTTTGGATATTGACTATCGGCGCAGTGAGAGTGATGTTTTGCTTTACTCAGAGTGCTGACTGGATCTCTCTAGCCCAAAGGGATCTTCCGATCAATAGCACTATTTATGATTCGTTGAAGAATTAGAAGGATCGCTTCTTCTTTGTCCATGTTGTAGAGTCGAGGCCTTTGTCCAGGAAATAGGGCAAGGTACCAAAGGAGTTTTCTGGAATGCCTGAGAAGATGGAGATTGACGCCATGAAAGAAGCGTTAAACCTTGTGAGAAAGCACTCTGGGGACTTTAGGAGAGACCACCTAGTTTCTCGAGAGGAGGCCAAGAGGGCCAATTGGGGTCCTCCTTCTCTAACACAAAAGTTTAGGTCTCCGTTGTCGGAGGCTTCTTGGAGGAAGAGAAAAGCCGGAGTTATGATTGCCGGTGGACCTTCCCCTATTACTACTCCTGCTAGTCCAAGGCAAAAGAGGGCTACAACGTTGGAGCCTTCTTCGTCATCCTCTGGGCATGATTACGTAGCTGTTGGTCATTTTTCTGGTGTGGGGGATAGTTCAGGAGAGAAAATGGTTCCTGGAGACTTTGAAGTCGTGTGGCATAGCGGAGCGGGTAGTGTTGTGGTTTTGGCATGAGTGGCGCTAGCATTGGCACTGCAGCTCGAGCTAGGGGAGAAGGCTCTCGAGCTGCTGCCTGAGACACTGGAGCAACCTGATCCGGCTTTTGAGCAATCGGTTGGGATGCGTGAGCCAACAGTTGATCCACCGATTGAGCTGATTTCGGAGCCCATCATTGATCCGCTAGTTATTGAGCCGTCAGCTGAGCTATCGGAGTCGATTTTTGAGCCTCTTACGGCACCGGAGGAGCTAGCTGGCAAAGAGCTTGATAAGTCGAAGGACTCGATGATGGAGCTTTTGGAGGAGTGTGTGACAGAGGCAGCTGCTGGGTCCAACCAGGAGGCTGGTGTGTTCGGTCCTCCATCTCCAAAGTCCAAGTCCCGCAGCAGGCCAGTGAGGCCTAAATGTAGAATCTGGGGGGTAAGTTTTTGTAACTCTCCTCCTATTTTTCTCTGTTACTGTTGTTTGACGTGTGTGGCCTTTGTAGGAGGAGAAAGTTGGCAAGGCAGTCACCAAGGTGCTGCACCAACGTGACCCGGCCCCCTCCGATCAAGATAAGGAGATAGCCTGATTTGAGGAGGAGTTGGAGCTACAGAGAGCGGAGGACCAAGAGGAGATAACCACTCTGCAGTCTGTGATATCAGACTTGGAGGCGGAGAATGCGACATTGAAAGAAGAGAATACTCTGTTTATGGGAGCAGAGGTGGTCAGTCTAGAAGGAGAGATTGCTCGACTGAGGGAGGAGAACGTCTTGCTAACAGAGGAGAAGGACAGTGCTATCAGGCATATTGACCAACTCACGGAGCAGATGTCATCATTAGAGAATGAGTTGTCTGGTTGCATACGCCCTCTTGAGGTTTCTGAGATGCTGACGGTGTGGTTGTGGGAGGTGGTCTACCTTTGCCGGCACATAGTACGGCTGGTTGACCCCAACTTTCTAGTGGAACTTCTTAATCCCCATGAACCGTTTCGTCCAGCGTCGTGAGAGCCTCATGGGACAGCCACCTCCTCCTCCTGGAGGCTATACTCCTCAGTTGATTTCGTAATCCTTACTCCTTGTATTTGTACATATTTTTATCAATAAAATAAATATTTTCCTGATGTTCTCCGTTCTCGCATTAGCCGTTGCTTTTCATGCGTTGTTGTTGTATTTTCTGGCCAACTTAGTGCATCATGAGCAAGTTAACCATCCGTCCCTTTTTGGACGTTCTTGTGAATAGGACTAAGTCTTACAAAAGTTATTAGAGTGGATCTGTCGCCAGGAAAAGCTTGCCTTTCGCTTGTGATTATGAGCTTGATGACGCTGCCAAGCACGAACTGGGGCGGCCAGCGTTTTGGTGGTTAATTTTCTGGTGGCGAGCTTTTTGGCGGCTAGCTTGCCCATGGGATGCCGTCTATCATTGTCTGTGCCTTTGTTGTGTTCTTTTCTCTTTTCTTTTTTTTGTGCCGTTGACCAGCTATGAGCTTCTGCCACAAGCATTTGACCGTCGTAGACTGTCCTTTCGTAAACGCAATGCATGCATCGCTGGGTAGCCGAATGACGTGATTTGAAACGACGTGTCCCCCTGTGTTGTATTTCTAGGTGGGAAATCTGGTTTATAAATTGGCTAGGGTTATGGGCTTTGCCTTAGCAGTTTCCCATCGAGTCTTGCCCCATTGCCATTTTCTTCTTCTTGCCTTTCCATGGCTGACGAGAATATGATTGATATCCCTACTCTCCTCAATTGAGGGCCAAGCGACACGCCTACCCCTTCTCGCGGTTCCTCTTCTGGGTGGTCATCCTCTGAGAGCTCTTCGCAACCTATATGTGCTGCTTGTATCGACCACCCTAGGCCTTCTCGCCAGGTACTTTCTTTCTCATCTCGCTTTAGGGTTTTTGTTGCAACGGTTTGTATTTCCCTTACTAACACCCCTTTGTTTGTCAGCCTCACGAGGCGCAAGGCGACGTGGTCGAGATTTCATCCTCAGAGGAGGATGAGGCGACTCAGGAGAGGGAGCGCTCCATTCGTCGAGGTCCAGCCTTTAATGATGACGGGTGATAGGATTTGAAAGCGCACCATCGGGTCTTGGAGCGGATCGTGGCGCTTGAGGGTGAGCTGAGGACCAGGCTCTGCCTTGAAGAGGTGGCGCCTGCTTTGGAGGAGTGGTTTCAAGAGGGGATCCATTTCAGTCGCAGGATCACTCCCTAGTGGATCCTCGCTTCCCGTCAGGTTTCTGGATTTGCGCAATGCTGGTGCTACATAGAGATCCGACTTGGTGTGGTACTCCAGCAATCACGGTTAGAGTTCCCGACGTAATTCTCGGGGAGGTTTGTCATCCTCAGGGAGCTACCATGCTAAGTCATGATATCTGGGCAGCGGTGGCACCGTCTGGAGTCTTTTTGCTCCTTTTTTTGTGGGATATTATAAAGAACCCTGTATACGCTTTGTATAATGGTGAGACATTAATGAATGGTGCTCTGATGCACCATTTTGTTTTGACAATATGCGTCTTCTTTTTTGTACTTTTGTTCTTGTTTCTCATTTCTCGACTTGCATGCTGTTTTATCGGCCGACTGACTTGGTGCATTGTATGCAAGTTGGCCGGTCAGTGCTGCTTTAGAGATTCATTGCACTGTCTGTAGCAGACACAAGGTATACCTTGACATTGGGTCAAGCTTGTTCAACACCCACGTATGAGTGGAGGCTTGGAAGCATTGCCCAATTATGAACTTGGATGGCCGACTTTTGGACGGAGAGTCTTTGCTCTTGACGACTATTGTCAACTGATCACGCTCGTCCTTGGCAAAAGGTGTTGTTGTGCGTGCTGGTTGATTCTCCTAAGATTTTGACTGCGAATGGGCCACTTGGATGACTAAGATTTAGTTTGACCGTTAGTAGGCCACTTGGATGACCAGGGTTTGATTACGACTGCTCGTGGGCCACCTGGATGACCACAGTTTAATTATGACCGTGCACGGGCTGCCTGGATGACGAGGGTTTAGTTATGACCGCTCATGGGCTGCCTGGATGACTAGGGTTTAGTTACGATGGGGTGAAAACCCTCCTGACTTAGGGACAGTTTAGATCGTATAAACTTGCAAATAGACATATATATGCATATGGAGAAGGAAGGAAAGGAAGTCTACCATGCAGTGATACAAGAAATACAATGTGCAAAGTGTTCCTACATGCATGCATATGGTTGACTTACCTACGCTTTTACCGAAAGTAACGTTTGAGGTGGATCGCGTTCCACATCTGAGGAACCAACTTGCCGTTCTAGATCTGGAGTTTGTATGCTCCGTTTCGCAGGACGGCGGGGACTAGGAAGGGACCCTCCCAATTCGGGGAGAGTTTATTCCGGTTGGTGATCTTGCCCGTTGCCTTAATACTTCGCAAGACCAGGACTCCAACCTTAAAGTGTTGCGCTTTTACCTTCTTATTATAATGGTGCGCAACCCGTTGTTGGTAGGCCACTGTCCACAGTCTGGCAGCATCGCGGGCTTCTTCTAATGAGTCTAGGTGTTTTTGAATTTTCTCGGAGTTACACTGCGTGTTGAAATACTTAACCTTAAGACTCGGGAGCCCAATTTCGACCAAAATTACCGCTTCAATCTTGTAGCAGAGGCTGAAAGGCGCCTCATGAGTCTGTTCCTTAGGAGTTGTCCGGTAAGACCATAGGACGGTGGGCAATTCGTCGACTCAGGAGCCCCCTGAGTCTTCCAGTTTGGTCTTCAGACCATAGAGTAGCGTACGATTTATGACATCCACCTGTCAATTAGCTTGTGGATATGCCACTGAAGTGTAGACCAATCTGATTCTGAGACTGATGTAATACTTGCTGAAACATTTTTTGGAGAATTGGGTTCTATTATCAGTCACGATAACGTCGAGAATGCTAAATCTGCTGACTATACTTTGGTGGACGAATTCCTGAGCATTGTACTCTGTGATCTTGGCAAGTGGGATGGCTTCGACCCACTTAGTAAAGTTGTCGATGCTGGCTATAATAAACTTTTGTTGTTCAATAGCAACGGAAAACAGGTCGAGACTATCTAGCCCCTATTGTGCGAAGGGCCAAGGAGCTTGAAGAGCCTTCAATTTAATAGGCGGTTGGTTGTAAAGATTACCGTGGAGTTGGCAGTTTTTGCACTTTTTTTACGAAGTCGTGGGCATCTTTCTTCATCGTTGGCCAGTAATATCCTTAGCGCATGATTTTGAATACTAGGTTCTTCCCGCCGATGTGCGACCTGCAGATCTCAATGTGGATTTCACTCAAAGTGTAGTCTGTCTTCTCAGGGGTTAAGCACCGGAGGTAAGGGATCGGGTAGCCACGGCGATATAAGCTTCTAATGACCATGGTATACCAACCGGCCGTCTTCTTAATCTGCTTTGCCTCATTTGCGTCGTCCGACAGTACTCCATCTGCCAAGTACCTCAGATAAGGCGCCATCTAGCTTTCGGTATCGGAGATTTGCATCACTTCCTATTCCTCCGTGCTGAGAGTGCCCAAGACCTCTCGTATATCCCTTAAGTACTACTCTGGGATTTCGGTGATCGCCACTCTAGCAAGTTGGTCGGCCTACCGGTTATCAGTTCTGGGAACGTGAACGAGGGTTACCTTGTCAAACCTCCGGCTGGTTTCCTTTACCTTGGCCAAGTATTTAGCCAAGTGGGGATTGCAAGCCTCGAAGCTCCAGTTGACTTGGTTGATGACCAGCTCTGAGTTCCTGTAGTTGGTCAACTTCTTAGCGGAGCACTCTTTAGTTAGCCTTAGCCCAGTCAATAGGATTTTGTAGTCGGCAACGTTGTTAGTGGTTGAAAAGTCGAGTCAAATGGAGTACTTTACCTCGAACCCATCAGGGGACCTCAAGACCACTTTGACATCACTGCTTGAATCTGTAGACGATCTGTCTACGTTGAGAACCCATTCCGGTCCTTCCTTGTGCAGTTCTGTGTCCTCCGTGGGCTGTTTCTTGAGAACTGGGGTAGTGATCTCGACAATAAAGTTGGCTAATGCCTGCCCTTTGATGGTTGGTCTGAGCCGAAACTCGATGTCAAACTCTCCTAACTCGATTGCCCATTTTACCAACCGTTCAGAGACGTCAGATTTCTGGAGAATACTCTTTAGAGGCTGATCGGTTAGAACTATCACACGGTGAGCCTGGAAGTAAGGCCTCAATTTTCGGGTGGAGAAGATAAGTGTTAAGGCTAACTTTTCCGTGCCTAGGTAGCACGTTTCTACGCCGGTTATCGTTTTGCTCACATAGTAGACCGGCTGTTGAGTGTCGCAGTCCTGGCGTATGAGAATGGAGCTGAGAGCCGCATTCGATACTATTTGTAGAGGTACAACTCTTGTCCATCCTTAGGTAACGTTAGCAACGGGGGACTGGACAGCACTGCTTCAATTTGTCGAAGGCCGCTTGGCATTCTACAGCCTACTAGAATCCGTTCGTTTTCGTCCCTTTTAGGCCTTGAAGAACAGCTGATACTTATCTCCTGACTTGGCTAGGAAACGTGACACAGTTGCCAGTCTTTCTGTTAGCCTTTGGATGTCTTTAACATTTCGGGGTAGTGTCATGTTCACGAGGGCCTTAATCTTCTTCGGGTTCGCTTCAATTCCCCGTTAGGAGATGATGAACCCAAAAATTTCCCTGAGGATACTCCAAAGAAGCATTTAGAGGGATTGAGTTTCATCTAGTGCGCACAGAGCACATCAAATGACTCGGCTAGACCGCGAATATGGTCGTCGTTGGTCTTGCTCTTGACAAACATGTTGTCAATGTACGCCTCCATATTACGGCCTATCTGATTTTCGAATATCTTATTCACGAGCCGCTGATAAGTCGCACCTACGTTCTTTAGACCAAATGACATTACCCTATAGCAGTAGGTGATTTGGTCTGTCATAAATGAAGTATGTTCCTCGTTATCAGGACTCATTAGAATCTGATTATAACCCGAGTAAGCGTCCATAAAACTCAGGAGTTTATGTCTGGATGTCGAGTCCACCAAAAGGTCGATCCTGGGTAAAGGGAAGTTGTCTTTCAAACAGGTTTTATTGACGTCGGTGAAATCGATACACATTCGTCATTTTCCATTGCTTTTCTAGATTAGGACGATGTTGGAGAGCCAGTTCGGGTATTGGACTTCTCTGATGAAGCCGACATCCTGTGATGACCCGAACCAAAAATATCAAATATTGCTCGGATCACTCACGTGGAAATCTCAAAATTTAAAATTATCCATAATATTCCATAATAACAACACAATTAAATTAAACTACTATCAAATTTATCAATATATTATATAATCATCTCGAAATAATAACTACTAAGAATCACGGGTCACAACCCAAATGAAAACTACTCAATTTCTGTCAATAATACATCTAGTTTGTCTCCCACTGATAAATAATGTCTAACCTCCACAAATCGCTTTACCTGAAAGGCCTGCAGCAAAAGTAGGATCCCACGGTCTGCATTATGAAATCAGCTCAATCTGGAGCTAAGAAAATACAATGGTGAGTCAAAACCCAACAAGTGATAATAATCAAAGGCGCTAATAACAATAACAATCTCGGATATCAAACTATCAAAATCTTAGTATAAATCTAACCATCTCCTGTATTCGAGAAAAATTACAACTTGACCCACACATCTCAAAGATGAAAAGAGTACCAATAAATTAGCGAAATCTCCCAGAATCTGACATCAAGAGATATGCAGGGATTCCCTGGTCTGAATATCAGCGTGAATGACCTGAACATTAACATCGATAAACAACATGGATTCCACCAAATTCAGATATCGTAAAATTTGACCCATGGCTTCTACAAAATATAACTCGTGGATTTAACCGAATCTCAAACTCACGAGATATCAGCAATGATGAAACATCACAATGAATCTCCTTGTACCTTATTCTACCATAGTAAACCAAAGGCCACGTATTTACACCCCCAACGATTGGTTAATGCAACAAGGTTATCCATGGTATCCAACTACCCCTACAACCCTCCCAGAGCTTGTACCCGTAGCATGCCGATACCACCTCTGATACCCCTCGCCAATGATATCCCAGATATCATCTCCTACGATGGTCATTAGATTACAATCATCCCTCATGATTCACTGTACGAAATATCAAGAATTTGATTATCAACTCAATTTTGAGGTCATCACTGTACGAGATAATAAGAATCTCCTCGGATGTTATTCTGCCACCGTGAACCAAATGCCGCGCATTTACGCCCCCAACGGTTGGGTAAGTGTAACGAGGTTATCCATGGTATCCAACTACCCCTATAGTCCTCCCAGAGGCTGTACCCGTAGCATGCCGATACCATCCGTGATATCCCTCGTCAAATGATATTCCTGATATCATCTCCTGCGATGGTCACATGGCTATAAGTATCCCGCCGAACTAGGCAATGTACCTCAGCACCACCAAGACACGGAAAATCAGTATAGGATAAGCGTAGACTACATTAAAGTACCAAAGCCTCCCATTCGACCAGATACTTCAATATTTTCACACACTCTCCTCAACCTTGACCGTAGGAAACCAACAATCCAAATACTTACACAATCGAGTATAACGCAAAGAAAGTTTTGCACCATCAATAATAGGAACATCGTTCGGTGCTGACCAAACCGTACTCACACAATTAAATCCAACATAAAAGAACGTATCTCAAAACATCCAAAGGGAATACAAGGATCAAGATATGATCAGCTCAACTACTTCACTGTTTTTCCATTTTATTTCGAAGCGATACCTACGACTAAGGCCAACGATATTTTTATTTCAATTTTCATCCCCAATTAATTTTGTAAGGTTCCGACAATTAATTGGTAATATCTATTTCTTCATACAATCGGTATCACTCCACACACCGGCCAATATACCTTTAAACATACAACATACAGAAAAATTGTAAATA
>JAODPA010068205.1:0-10300 GCA_025585075.1 Nepenthes mirabilis | reverse complement strand
CTCTGGTGAGTGTCTTATTATTGAATTTTGATATCATGTATCATGTATTGGGTACGAGTATATTTTGGTGTGGAATGTTATGAGTTGTTGGAGTTGGTCGAAGGTAGATCATGACTTTGTATTTTATAATCCTGTTAGACGAGTTGTTATTTGGATGTCCCCTTACGACAGTTGGTTAATCAGATCACAATTATTATCTGTCAAGATTCTGTGTGGAAAAAAAAAAGATATGGAGTTTAAATGTTTGAAGTCACACCCGAGTTTGACAATTTTGAGAATATAATATTTAAAGTATATTAATCATTTAATTGATCTGCTTGGGTTCGGGTTCGTGACATTAATTCCCCGAGGAGAGGCGGACCACGTATCACTCTATGGGCAGAGTTATTCTCGATTACCACCGTAACGTTCTAAAGTATGTCGGAGAACCTTACCTAACTGTACGACAATCCTAAGTCCAATTTCTTACTGATTTACTTGACTGAAGGTATTCTTGTTCTTAATTCCTTAATTTTAACTCATCATGCCTCAAGGGCCAAATCAAACTCTTACAAATAATCCTTCAGATGGTTCTAAGTACTCTCAGAAATTTTAACGGTATTAACTCTTTTTTAAAACTCCAAATAAAAATCGTCCAACAAGCTTAACCATAGGTTAATTAACATTTCTATCACATTTCTCAAAAATTTAGGACCAAATATCCTCAAATTTTTGAGCTAGGGTTTGCAACAAACCGTTCGGACATAAAACGAACACAAAACATAAGACAAACAACGAAATCGAAGCCACAAGTCATAATAATCATATATAAACACAATATTTAACTAAGAAATTATGAGAAACATACATTATTTGTAATAAAGCTTAGGGGATGAGGGTTTTAGAACATAAATATCAAAATAGAGATATCAAAAAGCGATAAAAACAAAAAATCCAGTTGGAGATACGCTTTCTTTCGCCTGATCTACCATTTTTCTTACTCTGATTAGACCAAAATTGGCGAAGAAATCCTTCCCTTTTTCTTTCTCCTCCTTCCTCCTCTACTGCTCCTCGTGGTCATGCTCCAAATCTTCTCCCCCTCCCTTTTTATAATAAAAATGAAGTCAAGTCGGTGGAAAAAATCACGCTCGCGCTCAACCACCTAGCGAGTGCATATGTACTAGAAATAGCGCCCTCCAACTCGCTCGAGCGAGTGGCGTGTGCGGGCTTTTCTGAAGCAAGCTGCTTTTTGAGCTTGATATTGGGTTCGAGCCAGTAACGAGCCCAATTCTGCTACTTGCTACACTAAAGAAAATTTCTCACGTTTCTCAATTTTGCTTATCCGAAGCTTAATTATATCAATTTGATAGCTAGAATTACTATGTTTTAGAAACCCATACCTTACAATCCTCCCCTACTTATAAAATTTTATTCTCGAAATTTGACGAAGCTACATACCTCAAGAAAATTAATAGGGGTATTTGCTCCGGATCTCCTCTTCGCGCTCCAATGTTGCTTCTTCAAGTGAATGATCCCTCCACAAAATTTTCACCAAGAGAATGGTCTTCGTATGCATCCTCTGATCCTTTCGATCCAGAATTCATACCGGCTCCTCAACATAAGATAAATCATTGTCAATTGTTAAGGGCTCGAACTCAATGACATGTGTGAGATCGTGGACATACTATTGACGCATCTATACATGAAATACATCATGAACATCCACCAAATTAGGTGGCAACGCCAATCTGTAAGCCACCTCCCCAATCCTCTCCAAAATCTCAAATGGGCCAATGAAATACGATTTCAATTTTCCTTTCACCCCAAATCTGAATGTTCTATTAGATAGTGATACTCTCAAGAAGATATAGTCACCCACCTCAAATTTTAGCGCTAATTTTTGTCTATTTGCGTAGATTTTCGGCCTACTCTGAGCCACTTTCAAATTCTCATGAATCAGCTTAATCTTTTTCGCTGTCGCTTTAATAATTTCGGAGCCCAAAATTCTCTTATCTCCTATTTTCTCCATATGAATCGGTGATCTACACTTCCATATATTGCCTCAAATGGTGCCATGCCTATACTTGCCTGATAATTATTATTGTAGGAAACTCCGTCAGGGGCAAATAATTGTCTCAATTTTTCTCCATCTCTAATACTGAGGCCCTTAATATATCCTCGAGAATTTGAATTGTACGTTCTAATTGGCCGTCATTTTGGGGATGATATGCCATGCTAAATTTCAATTCCGTCCCCAATTCTTTATGCAGACTCTCCCAAAATTTGGAGACAAAGTGCGGGTCTTGATCGGATACAATCGTTACAGGCACTTCATAGAGTCTAACAATTTCATTCACATATAACTGATCCAACTTGTCACAGGAGTATGTCATCCTAATCGTCAAGAAATGGGCAGATTTAGTTAACCGATCGATAATAATCCAAATGACGTCATGATTTTTGGAAGTCCTTAGCAAACCTGACACAAAATCCATCGTAATATCCTACCATTTCCAACTTAGAATTGACATCGGCAGTAATAATCTAGATAATTTTCTCCTTTCAGCTTTTAATTATTGACACACAAGATATTTCTCCACATAGGCCACAATATCCTATTTTATATTTCTCCACTAAAATATTTTTCTAAAATCCTGATACATTTTATTCGTCCCCGAGTGAATTGTACATCGAGATCGGTGGGCTTCCTATAAGATTTTATCTTTCAACTCATTATCATTCGACACATATAAATGATCTCTAAATGTCAATACTCTATCAGTTCGGACATTAAAATCAATTTTGGAGTCCTTATTTAAATTTTCCACAATATCCATATAGAAAGAATCATTTACCTACTTTTCCTTAACCTTATTTACCACCTTCGACTGAATCTAAAAATATGATAAAATTATTCGATCACCTTGAACGTGCCGTTGAATATCACATTGCTCTAGATAATCTAACATCTCCATCTGTTTTATCTGAAGACTTGCCACAAAACATGATCGTTGACTAAAAGCATCGACAAATACATTAGCTTTCCTGGGTTTTTATTAAATTTCATAGTCATAATCCTTCAGAATTAAGCCACCTCTTTTTCCTCATATTGAGCTCCTTTTGTGTAAACAAATACTTCACATTTTTATGATCAGAATAAATAATAAATTTCTCACTTTAAAGATAATGTTTCCAAATCTTTAGAGTAAATACCACCGCAGCTAACTCTAGATCATGAGTTGGATAGTTCGTTTCATGCACCTTTAGTTGTCTGGACTCATAAGCAACTACCTTGCCATTATGCATTAACACGCAATCCAAACTCGCTTTGGAGGCATCGCAATATACCTCAAAACCACTCGATTCCTCCGGAATAGTCAACACTAAAGCAGTTGTTAGGCGATCCTTCAATTCCCAAAAACTCCGATCACGTTCTTCAGCCCAATCAAACTTTACCTCCTTCTTTACTAATCGAGTCAAGGGCAAAGCTATTTGAAAGAAATTTCGTACAAATCTCCTATAATATCCTGCCATGTCGTGAAAACTTCTAACTTTAGTACCGAGGTAGGTCTACTCCAACTAGTAACCGCCTCTACCTTCTTTGGGTCTATAGAAATGCCTCTGTTTGAAATCACAAGTCTCAAAAATATCACATCCTCCAACCAAAACTCATAATTATTCAATTTGGCATATAGTTTCTCCTCACGAAACACTTGGAGAACAATATTCAAATGAGTCTCATACTCCTCATGACTCTTAGAATATATCAGAATATCATCAATGAATACCACCATAAATTTATTCAAATAAGGTCTAAACACCTGATTTATCAAACCCATAAAAGCAGTAGGAGCATTTGTAAGACCAAAAAGCATAACAAGAAATTTGTAGTGGCCTTATCTCATTTGAAAAGCTGTCCTGGCCACATCCTCCCGCTTTATCCTCAATTGGTGGTAACTGGATCTCATATCAATCTTCAAAAATACCCGAGACCCTTGCAATTGATCAAATAAATCATCAATGCGCGGCAATGGATATTTATTTTTAATCGTGATTTTGTTCATTTCACAATAATCCAAACACAGCTGCAAGGACTCATCCTTCTTCCTCACAAATAATACTGATGCACTCCATGGAGATACACGTGATCTAATGAAACCCCTATCTAACAATTCTTGCAATTACACATTCAGCTCCTTCAATTCGGTTGGCGCCATACGATAAGGTTCCCTTGAAATCGGGCTAACACCAGGAATAACCTTAATTTTGAATTCAATCTCTTGGTTATGGGGTAATTCAGGCAACTCCTCTGGAAACACATTCTTAAAATCATATACAACCAAAACGTCCTTTGTCGGCACATAATGACTCCCAATGGTGTTGGCATATGCTAGATAAACTTGGCATCCACTTTTCATCAAATATTTAACATGTAAAACTGAGATCAATATAGACATTTCTTTCTTCCTAATGCCTTGAAAGAAAAAGGGGTCAAGTCTAGAAATATCAAAGCATACCATTTTTAGAAAATAATCAATACTGACATGAAATTTAGTTAGCCAGTCCATCTCCAAAATAACATCGAAATCTCACAAATCTAACAATACTAAATCCCCCATCAAATACATCCCATTCACCTCAACCTTAAACTCCGGATACATAACATCAGTAATTATTGACGATCCTGTAGGAGTCGATACAACCAAAGAATAATCTAAGATCCTTGGAAGGGATACAATATAGTATGTAAATTGGAAAAAATTAAAAGCATGCGTAGATCCAAAATCAAATAAGATAGAAATTGAAACTCTACAAATAAGAAGGGTACCTTCAACTATGTTCGGGGATACCTTAGCATCCTGTACTGTCACCGCAAACGCTTTCGCTGAAACGGTTGGCCTCTTAGCTTCCAACCTCTTTGACAACGGGCAATCCTTAATTAGGTGGCCCTGCTGACCACAATTATAACAAACCCCTAATGCCCTATAACAGGACCTCCCCGTATGCTTCCTCCCTGATGCCTGAGGACTCGCTACTAACTAAACTTCAGTGATACTCTTTCCCTTATCTGTTGTCATCGCCTTTTTAGATGGCCCCGAGAGCCCTACATTCGATCCCATACTGTAACTTATCCTGTTGGCTGCCCTCTTAGCAAAGAACTTTTGAGTTTCCAACTTCTTCTCGAATATCAAAGCTCGATGTAAAATCTCGGTATAGGTCTGGAGCTTTTGAATCATCAATTACCTCCTAATATCATCTCTTAATCATTACTGAAACGTTTTAGCCTTCTTTAATTCATCCTCCACAAAGTACGGAGCATATCGGGACAACTTAGTGAACTTTGCATTATATTTTGCTACAGTTTGATTCCCCTGCCTAAGCCGTATAAATTATTGCTCCTTCTGATCCTGAAGATTGGAAGTAAAATACTGTTCTATAAAAGCTTCTTCAAACATTCCCCAGGCAATTTCATCGTTGGGTAAACCTAACGCCCTCTTTTTCATGGCCCACTAGCTATCAGTTTCACATTCCAACTTGTATACTGCAAAAGTGAGCTTTTCTTGATCAGAGCATTGGATCACCATAAAAATCTTTTTCATCCTCCGAATCCAAATATCCCCCTTCATCAGATCAGGTTCATCCAAGAATTCAGGCACTCTCTCTGCCGTAAACTTATCATATGCCATCTATGTAGGATTTACTGGAACTCGCTCAGGTGCCAGAACCGGAGCCATATAACACGGCTTCATCGATTCAAGAATGTTTGTCATTCTCTCTAACAAATTCATGTATTTGACTTTTCGGTCCTATGAAGTACTAGCACCTTCGCAGTTATTTCTTCTACCTCTTCCATTAGCCGTGCAATATTTTATAACCAAAACATTATAATATTAATAGATCTCAAGAAAATCAGGTTAGAGGGAGGGGTTAATAATAACTCAACATAATTTAGGATTAACCAAGAGGCTAACACCTAAACATCTTATCTAATCCTAATTACTATCAACCTATTTCTACTTAAACTTAAACGTAAGCTTCCGCTTTAAGATCGATTAATCCAAAGGTATCTCCTTTCTCTGATACTAACTGTAACAGAACAGATTAGTTTTTCTCAAATAATCTCCGTCATTAAAACAGATAACTAAAATCCATAAGAAAATAATACAATGTCTGTAGAAAATCGGGTAGAGTTTTCTCTAAAATTGGACAAAAATTCAGTACAAATAACCTAAAATTTACACAACCTGGACAAACGTACAGATAAATAGACTTCCATATTCATTCATTACACCAACACAGGATCAACAAAATGCCATAACATCCATGGCTCTAAGACAACACATCCTGTCCACTATATCGATTTAAAAAGGGAGATGCCAACTTGGAACCTATATAAGTTCAAAATCAAAAACGCGAAAGTAAAACTAGATCCATAAGATAGTCCTGCGGTAGCAAAAGTGGTAACCTAACATAAAGCATAATATGTCATGACTGTAAATACATAAATTCAATCCACAAAATTAGTTATTTACATTCACTATTATCAAACTCCCAAAAGTTCTTCAAAAGGTTTCAGATCTTCTTAAGGCTTCTTTAGCTAAATCATTTCTTTACTCTTTCTCATTTGGTACCAGCTCTATAGTCTCATCTAGAAGGAAAAAATAGAAGAGTGAGCCGATATCCAACAAGGTACCATAAAAGCATGCAAATAAAATTTTTTATACAAAAGATAACTACAACAGAGGCAAATCTATGCGAATATCAAAAAACAAAAGGTATATGAAAAAAGTGAGAAAATCATTAATCATTATAAAAGCATGTTAGAAGTCATAAACCAATTTCAAACTTCACTAATTTTTCAAATTCAACTTCATTATCTGAAGAGATCCAAACTAGTAGATCCTACTAGTAAAGAGAGCGAATAATCAAGGATGGATTGTGTTCACTCCACACAATCCAAAGCCAAAATTCGAATAATCTCATTTTCTAAATTTTAAGTTCCAAAATTTCTATGCTCTCAATTTAACACCCCGAGGAGAGGTGGACCATGTATTACTCCATGAATGGAGTTATCCTCAATTACCACCATAACGTTCTAAGACATGTCGGAGAATCTTACCTGACTGTACGACTGTCCTTGGTCCCATTTCTTACTGATTTACTTAACCGAAGGTATCCTTGTTTTTAATTCCTTAATCTTAACTCATCATGCCTCAAAGGCCAAATCAAACTTTTACAAATAATTCTTCAAATGGTTTTGAATACTCAGAAATTTTAATAGTATAACTCTTTTCAAAACTCCCAATAAAAATCATCAAACAAGCTTAACAATAAGTCAATTAACATTTCTATCACATTTCTCAAAAGTTTAGAACCAAACATCCTAAAATTTTCAAGCTAGGGTTTACAACAAACCGTCCGGACATAAAACAAACACGAAACATGAGACAAACAATGAAATTGAAGCCACAATTTATAATAATCATATATAAACACAAAATCTAATCGAAAAATTATAAGAAACATACATTATATGCGATAAAGCTTAGGGGATGAGGGTTTTAGAACATAAATATCAAAATAGAGATGTCAAAAAGCGATAAAAACAAAAAACCCGCCTCCATCCTTTGCTACTATCTGACATGCTGATGAGTAATCAAATTCCTCCCCATCTTATGCCATTTGTCCAAATCATTCCATAGATACTGTTTCTCTTGATATGGTAGTGAATGATCAGGAGGATTGTCCAGATCCCATCTTTCATACTCTCCAGATGTTGTAGAAGGCAAACACTACTCAGACATATCTAGCATTTTTATCTTTTGAGGAGAGGCAGATTATGGGTTCTCTCATGGAAAAATGTTTGCTTGCTACAGAAGAAGAGACACCAATCTCTGCTAATAGTGATGCGGGGACTGAATCCTCATTTCCTCCGAGAGAAGTGGATCAGGATAGTCTTTCAGGCACATTATTTGATATTCTCAGGATGTTAGTGATTGCTATGACCACTCAGCCATTCGTTGCTTTCTAGTCCCTTGATGAAAGACAAGCAGTATATGGTTTTTTGGATACTCTGTTGAAAACGGAGACTGAATTTTTCAATTACAATTTTAGCCAGCTACGTGGCTTAGTGATGGGCCTTCATATAGTTGACGAACCTACCCCAGAAGTGAGCACTCTTGGAGCTCTTGACTCTTCTAATAGCGCTCCGGGGCTCTTTGAAAGAAGGGTGGGTGGTGCGTATTCCTATCACGCTCAGGAGAGAGCGTATCAGGTTACCACTCCCCCTTCTGAGCAGGTAGGATCTTGGGAGCAAGCCAATTCTCGGAGACATCGAAAAGCTAAGTCTAAAAACTCTAATGGCTCTATAGGCAAAAGTGCTTGCCGGAATACTATTGGCTGAGACAGAGTGCCTCATAGGATTAAGGGATGCCGTTTACTTTATTTTCTTGCTGCTCTGGTGTCACATAATGAATATCAGATTACTCCTTCCCATCAAAGTGGAGGAGTGCAGTGCTTTGATTTGGCTGCTGATAGGCGTGATGTATATACCCGAGGTCAGTGTTTCAGAACTATCTAAACAATCTTAATCATCCAAAAAATAAAGAGCATTCCGGACCGATTGCTTTTCTACTGGCTAGTTTTCCGGTATGCCTCTTATAGCCAGTTTGGTAGGTTTGGCATTTTTGTGCCATCTGCTCGATATGAAGATTCAGTGCTTCATGTCGGTTTGCAAAAAAGAAAAAGAGCATTTCAGACCGATTGCTTTTCTACTGGCTAGTTTGCCGGTATGCCTCTTGTTGCCAGTTTGGTAGGTTTGGCATTTTTGTGCCGTTTGCCCGAATTGAAGATTTAGTGCTTCATGTCGGTTTGCAAAAATAAAAAATAAAAAAAGCATTCCGATCTGCTTGCTTTAGTGCTAGCTTGGTTTCCGGTATGCATCCTGTTGCCGCTTTGTGGCTTTTTGCCGGGTTGGTCGATTCAGCTGGTATGGAGCCTAATGCTCGGTATGATGCTACTTTCCGATTTGTCACATCATTTCAGTACGAGTCATTAAGAAAAAGGCATTCCAGCCAAATTGATTTACTGCAGTCTGTTTTTGCCGATATGCGCCCCTTTAACAATTTGGTTAACCTGGCCGTTATGTTCTCATGTCCGGCGTGGACGGCCTTCCTGGTATTCACAAAATTGATTGCTTAGGATGGTTTGGATTCTGCCGGTTTGGTTGGCTAAGGTGCTCGTGGGCGGTTTGATGTTGTTTTGCCGGGTTTGGAGTAAAAAATATATATATATATTTGTGGGTAGTTTGTGCATTCTGCCCGGTATGGTGCGTTTGCTTGTATGGATCTTTTTGCCGATTTGGTGCTAATGCCCGGTCTGGAGTATTTTGGCCAATTTGGTGCTCTTTCCGTAACGTTGCTTGTTGCCAGTCAAATATGAGATTCAATACCAACTGGGAAAGGCTAATATTTGGGCAAATACTTTGAGTCGTCGAATGATGAGTTTTGTAGCTCATTTGAGGATCAAGGAGATGGAGATGCTGGAATGTATAAAGTATTGTAAAATTAAAAGGCACTCCCAAGGTTCCTGTGAGGTTCTAAATTTCAAAATATGGTCATTAAGAGTAATTAAGATAACATAATTAAGATCAGATTTATATATATGTGAAAAATTAGCATCAGAAGAAAAAAGCGGAGTCGTGAGGCCCGGTGCTTGAGTGGCGCCCGAGGTGCACCCAAGGCGTATTTGGCAGAATAGTCATGCCTGAGGCACGCTCGAGCACACCCGGGGCGCATTTAGCAGAATATCATTCATGAAAAGTGCTCAAGCGTGGCCCTTCGATAGCCTTGGCACTCGACTAGCGCTCGACTGGCGCTCTAATACAAGTCTCTTTATAAAAATGCATTAGGGTTTTGCATGCATTATTTTGCAATGGACCAGAGAGAGGAGAGAGAACGCGAAGGAGAAGAGAGAGAATGAGAAAATCAAGGCTTCCGAGTTTGAATTAAGGTTAAAGTTAGTTAGAAAAGTTGTAGATTTGGTCGAGACAAGTGCACTCATATACTTTTCTTCCTTTCTTTTCACTTTTTGTCCCAATCCCTTTGGGTATTTTTATTCCGATATCCATCCACATTTTTATTTTTATGATACCCGTGTATTGAGTATGTAAATACTTTGATTTCATATCCGATATACGAGATTTGTGCGGTATTTTATCCTACGAAACCCTAACCTGTGCCCCTTGGCTTTTACCATTTTAATTGAGATGTATACATAATTTGGCCTTAGAAACTTGAAACCCTAGCTTTATGGATATGGG
>JAODPA010068204.1:0-10300 GCA_025585075.1 Nepenthes mirabilis | reverse complement strand
CTAAAATGTGTGGTTATATGTGTATGTATGAGAATAGAGATGGTAAAAAGCATAGAGGATATTTACAGTTGTATATGTTGTATGTATAAAGGTATATTAGCCTGTGTTCGGAGTGATACTGATTGTATGAATAAATAAATATTGCCAATTAATTGTTGAAATCTTGTAAAATTAATTTGGGGATGGAAATTTGAAATAAAAAATATTACTAGCCTTAGTCGTAGGCATCGCTCCGAAATAAAAATAGTGAAGTAGATAAGCTGATCATATCCTGATCCATATATTTTCTTTGAATGTCCTGAGATATGTTCGTTTGTGTTAGACTTGATGGTGTGAGTACGGTCCCTGGTCAGCACCGAACGATATTCCATTGTCAATGTTGCAAAGCTTTCTTTGCATTATACTCGGTGTGTGTGTATTTGAATTCGTTGACTTCCTACGGTCAAGGTTGAGGAGAGTGTATGAAAACATTAAAGTATCTGGTCGAATGGGAGGTTATGGTACTTAAATGTGGTCTATACTTATCCGATACTGATTTCCATATCCTGGTAGGTTGAGGTATGTTGCCTAGTTTGGCGGGACACTTATGGGCATGTGAACATCATAGATCATAATATCGAGGATATCATTGCGGGAGATGTTGGGTTGACATGTGAGGTATCTTCCATACCTGGCAGAGTCGAAAGATGAGCATGATGAGTATGCTCGAGAGACATCTTTACTTTGTTTAGCAGAGTCTCTGTGGACCATGGATTTTGGTCGGAGGTCAAACTTGCGAGCATCGGTAGCCCATACAAGTACCCAGCTGTTAGGGGATATACACAGCCTTTGGTTCACAGTGGTGGAATAAGATTCACGAGTTTTCTTGTGATATTCAATGATTGTTGAGTACCTCATTAGTTGTATTGGTAGTATCTTTGTATGGATTCTGAGATATTTGGATTCGGCGGAATCCATATTGATTGTTATCGTGATTATGCCGGTCGTTCTAGCTGACATATCGATCAGGGAAATCCCCAATCATCATTGATGTCGGATTCTAGGGGAGTACCATTGTTTATTGGCACGTTTGAAATAATATTAATCAGTTATATGATGATTCCTGTATCTCATTGATGAAACCCGATAAATAATTCTTCGCGTTAATCTTAGTGGTGTGCGTATGTTTTATTGGCACTCTATGGATAAGTAAAGGAGAGTGTGCGAAGACTGTACGGTAACTGGATGAATGGGAATCCGTGGAACCATAAAGTAGTCTATCCTTTTCCAATACTGATTCCATTCCGGAGAATTGAGGTCGTTAATATTCAGAAGGGATGCTTATAACCTAGTGACTATCATAGAGAATGATATCTGGGATATCATTGGCGAGGGGTATCGGAGATGGTATGAGCATGCTACGGGTGCAACCTCTGAGAGGACTGTAGGGGTAGTGGGGATACCATGGATGACCTCGTTGTATTACCCAACCGTTAGGGACGTAAATACACAACCTTTTGTTCACTATAATAGAATAAGGTCCAGAGAGATTCTTATTATCTCGTACAGTGGTGACCTCAAATTGAACTGATATTCAGATTCTTGTTATCTCGTACAGTTAGTCAAGAGGGATGCTTATAACCTAGGGACCATCGTAAATGTTGATATCTGGGATATCATTAGCAAGGGGTATCGGAGATGGTATGAGTATGCTACGGATACAGCCTCTGAGAGGACTGTAGGGGTAGTGGGGATACCATAGATATCAGGTAACCTCGTGGTATCACCCAGCCATTGGGAGCGTAAATATGCGGCCTTTGGTCCATTATGGTAGAATAAGGTCCCTGGAGAATGCTGTCGTTCATACAATTGTGACATCATATTGAGCTGATAATCGGATTCGACGGAATCCATGTTGCTTCCTTGATACTTAACCATTCACGTGGCCTTCTGGTTGTGGACACAACATGTTATTGAGTCTCGGACAGTGGTTGATCTATTACCTACTATTATTGATTTTATTTATTGTTTTATTATCCAGGATACTTAATTGTAGTCATCTATTGTTGTTTATATTTACTTGCTGGGTATTCGGCTCACTATTGTGTTTTATTGGCTCCAAATTAGACAGGTTGATATCAGGATCAAGAAGATCACGTGACTTTTGGGTAGCCACCAGATAGATGTGATATCAGAGTTCGAGGTTCTCCGAATGGGGATTCAAGATTTTTGATTTAATTATTGTTCGACTTATGTTAGATTTTCTTTATGAGAATTGATATTTTGGGACATCGATGTCATTTATTGAAGTTATTATTACTGCTAATATGGATGTTTAATTTGTGATGCATTTAATGATGATCATTGAAGATATTTTGATGATGTTGAGTTAATTAATGATGTGTAATTTTTAAAATTTGGGATGATTCGAGACTTTCACTGTGATGGTTCGGGTCGGGTTCATGGATTCGAGCTCTGGTCGTCACATAGCCTTAGAGTATCAAGAGCATACTATGCGATTTGAAAGAAATGTAAAATAAATCATGAATAATGAGGAATAATATAAATACCAATTGTTCTACATAGTCATCTCTCACTAAGAACACAAAAATTCTTCATCTATCAATACTAACCCTAATATATTCCTTTCCACTTATCCTTAATCAATCAAATCAAGTAAGAAGCTGCTAAAAAGCCAATCTTTTCCCCCACTCTAAACCATACCACACGACTACTATGGAAAATATAGCTATGATTGTTAAAAAATTAATCATTAATCTTATGCTTAACGGAATTGATAGTCATGCCCTATCTTTTCTAGCATGTTAATTAGCATGCATCATAAAAATATCATAGAAGTTATTCAACATAAAATGTGCTTGACTTGTGCTCAAATGGTAATCATGTGTACTCTGCCTAAAAAAATTATGCCTAAGACATGCATGATAGATATTCATGTGCATTTTAACCAAAACATAGGCACCTAATACATGCTTATTCAACACTCATGTGTAGGCCCAATTTTGTCTTCACGTATGATTCATGTGGACTGACATACACACATCAGTTTGTTATAAAATCATGAAATCAAGTAACTTAATGATGCCAAAATGCTTTTTTAGACATTCCTAATATTAGAATTTAAATTCTAATAACGGTTATAATGACGATGTTATTAGAACAAAACTAAGCATTGGATTTCCATGTTTAGGACACTATTTCTTAACCATCTTTCTATGTTTGTTTTTCCAATCATAATTGATCCCATAAAAACACTACTCTATAACCATGATATATATGAATATTATTCAAAGATTTCAATAAACTCATCAAAAGTTACTTCATAGAAAATTTAGACTAGAATACAGAAGGTCATAAAAGTACTTGCCAGATAATGGAAGGTTATAAGTTGCTTAATATATTTCAATCATTACTTGGCCATTTAATTCTCATCCTCAATCCAAATAAACCACCCAATTTAGGAAGATAGAGGAGTGACTCATACAAGGACATGTAGGAATTAGCTAGAGAAACGCATATGATAAAAAAGAAGGCCACAAAATTACTTACGTTAAAGTTGGATACTCTTTGTTTTCCTCTTTTGCTCTTCTCCTCCATAGCTCCTTTGCCTTTATTATCTTTGTACTTCTCTCTCTTTTTGGAAGCCAAAAGAACAAGCAAAAGAAGATACTTTCAAAGTTTAATTTATAGAAAGTGGGAGTTTGTTTCTAGTTCTTCCTTTAGCATTTAGGACTACGAGTTAATTTTTCTCCCTTATATGGCAATTAAACCACCCCAATTAACAACCACTAACTACCTTTTTCTTTGACTATTATTAATGTAGCTAACTGACGAGTGGGTGCAAATATCTTAGACTTGTTGGGAAATATGGCGACAGATTTTTCCACTCAAATAACACAGTAAGGAATATGAACGAAGAAGAACAATGAACACAAGAATTTTACATGGAAAACCCTTATCAATCAAGGAAAAAACCACGAGACAATCCATCCACTGAAAACGTATTTCACTATGTGAGAGATTTGGGAACAAGTTTCCCTATTACACAGTAGAGAATAAAGAAAAATCGAAGAATAAAGTAACGACAACACACACACGGTTGCTTACAGTTTCTCTTACCTTCATCATTTTTCTCTCACCTTCTCAAGCACTTAGGCACTCTCATAACATATCTCACACACCTCTCACATACATATATTCAGCAAGTTATAATACTTGCTTTTGAAAACCAAACACCGAGAGATCTAGGGAAATTTTCCCTCTAGAAAGGACAGGATCAATCCTTGCCAACCATATAAATATTTCCTGTCAAAAATCCCTCCAGCATGACCGTCTGAGATCACATATCTTCAGAAAATCTGCTGAGTTGGCGTTGTACAGGATTTCCTAGCGGGCGGTCAACCGTTGGCTGTCCACGTTCTTCACGAAACAAGTCAACACCCCTATTGACCGTCTGAAAATTTGCCCTCTAGGAATCTCTCAGTAAATCTAGTTTACTTAACCGCCAAACCGGTCAACATCGTTAACTAGTAATATTGACCGCTAATCCAGTTAACTCCCCATTAACTGTTCATCCGGTCAACAACTCGTTGACTAGAACTTCTTCACGGGAGAGATTTCTAACAAACTTCCCCTCTCGAACATGAGGAAGTTAACTCTGTTAGCCCCGCCATCTTGCAACATGCCTCATTCTTCCCTTTCGGTAGAATCTTCATCATCATGTCTACCCCGTTATCTTCAGTACTGATCTTCTCCAGTGATAATAGACTAGCTTCCAGCACGTCCCTCACCAAATGGTACCGAACATCAATATGCTTGGATCTCGAGTGAAACGAAGAGTTCTTGCAGAGATGTATTGCACTCTGACTATCACAGAATACACTGTATTTCTCCTATTGAAGACCCAACTCTTGAACAAATTTCTTCATCCACAGCATATCCTTGCACGTGTCTGTAATTGTAATATATTCAGCTTCAGTTGTAGATAGAGCTACACACTTTTGTAATTTGGACTGCCAAGAAACTGCACCACCTGTAAATTTCACCAAGTAACCCGATGTAGATTTACGGGTGTCAATATCTCCAGCCATGTCCGCATCTGAGTATCCCACCAACTGCGGTTTATCACTTCCAAGATACAAGCACCTCTTGGAAGTTCCCCGAATATATCTCATGGTCCATTTCACCGCAGACCAGTACTCCTTTCCCGGATTTGATAGAAAATGACTAACTGTTCCGACGGTATGAGCTATGTCCGGTCTTATACACACCAAGGCATACATAAGGCTTCCCACAGCATAGGAATAGGGCACTCCCTTCATTTATCTCTTCTCGTCATCCAATGATGGACATTGACGAGTGCTCAGCTTGTAATGATTCGCCAAGGGTGTGCTCACGGGCTTCGACTTGTCCATGTTGAACCGTTGGAGCACTTTCTCAATGTAGCTTTCTTAAGACAGGCACAATTTTCTAGCCTTCCGATCGCATATAATTCTAACTCCCTGAATTTGTTTCGCCGATCCAAGGTCCTTCATAGCAAATGACTGCCCAAGTTACTCTTTCAGCTCCTTTATTCGAGCACTATTTTGTATAACTATCAACATATCATCCATATATAGAAGAAGAATGACAAAATCTTCATCAAAAAATCTCTATACAAATACGCAGTGGTCACGAGTAGTCCGCCGGTACCCTTGGCCGGCCATAACAGACTCAAATTTCTTGTACCACTATCGAGGAGCTTGCTTCAGACCAAACAGACTTTTTCTCAAATGGCATATAAGTTGTTCCTTTCCTTTAACCTCAAACCCTTCCGGCTATTCCATGTAGATCTCCTCCTCAAGCTCTCCATGGAGGAATGCAGTTCGGACATCCATCTACTCCACCTCAAGATCCTGGGTGGCAACCAGACCCAAAACCACCCGTATGGAAGACATCTTCACTACCGGAGCAAATATCTCATCAAAGTCAATTCCTTTCTGTTGTCCGAAACCTTTCACCACCAGTCGTGCCTTGTATCTTGGCTCCTTAGTGTTCTCGTCCGTTTTTAACCGGAACACCCATTTATTCTTCAGAGCTTTCTTCCCCTTTGGAAGTTTAACAAGATCAAAAGTATGGTTCTCATGAAGAGAACTCATCTCATCCTTTATGGCCTCCAGCCATTTCTCCTTACTTTCGCCATTTACAGCCTCTTCATAGTCTTCAGGCTCACCGGCATTAGTAAGCATAACATATTCACTGGGGGACAGACGAACGGACAGTCGTCTATTCCGAGAGGGTCGTTTAACAGCAACTTCTTCGGCCGGTTGAGGGATGGCTTCAGTCTAGTCATCATCGAGCACCATGACCTCTTCTCCAGTATGCTCAACTGCCTCAGGGCCACAGTTATCGCCTTCTAATGATACAAGATGGACATCTTCGATACTTTGTCCATTTGTTCATCATTACAATTTACCTTCTTACCAATGTCTTCAATCGTCTCATTCTTGGCAAAGGCTACATCTCTTGAGCGAATCAGTTTTCTGGTGGCAGGATCATAAAATCTGTAGCCCAACTCATCCTCTCCATAGCTTAGAAAAACACGCTACATCATCTTTGGCTCCAGTTTCGTCCTTTCGTCTCTAGGGACGTGTACAAATACTTTACATCCGAACACCCGCAAATGATCATAGGACAGCTCTACGCCCGTCCATATCTTCTCTGCCACTTCACCATCAAAAGCTTACTCGGCGACCTGTTGATAATGTAGATTGCCATGTGGAGTGCTTCTGCCCAGAACGAAGCATGAAGTTCTGCTTCAGAGAGCATACAACGTACTCTCTCTAAGAGCGTACGATTCATTCGTTCTGCTACTCCATTCAGTTGAGGTGTCTTCGGTGGCATTTTCTGATGCCTAATACCATGTGACCGGCAGTAGGCATCAAAGGGTCCCAAATATTCACCGCCGTTGTCACTTTGAATGGTCTTAAGTTTTTTCCCCGTTTGACGCTCCACAAGAGCATGAAACTGCTCAAAAGTACCAAGAACCTGATCCTTGGTCTTCAGTGGGTAAACCCACAACCTTCTAGAATAGTCGTCAATGAAAGAAACAAAATACTGAGCACCACTGATCAACTTCTCTTTGAATGGACCACACGCATCTGTGTGAATAAGATCAAGTAGTCCGATTTTTAGGGTTAACAGGACTCCATTGAATGAGACGCTTCTCTGTTTCCCGGCCAAGCAGTGGGAACACGTCGTCATCCCGTCCTCCTTTGTCCCGTTGATTAGGCCCTTCCTAGCCAAGTGAGATAATCCCCGTTCACTCATGTGGCCCAACCTCCTATGCCACAAATCCTCTGTCTCCTTACAAATTGCCGCATTCACATCTCCGGCCATGGCACAAACCTTCATCACATATAGACCGGAGCACTTTTTCCCTCTCGCTGCAACAAAAGGCCCTTTGGTCAGCTTCCACTCACCTTCACAGAAGGTGTTGCAGTAACTTTCATCATCTAGCTGACTGGCTCAGATGACATTCAAATAAATATCAGGAACGTGGTGCACATCCTTCAACAGCAGTTTCGTGCCATTATTTGTGATCAGAATGATATTTCCTCTACCTACAACAAGAGATGTTCCTTTATTGCCAATCCTAATTACTCCAAAATCTCCTGAAGTATAGGATGTAAATAGTCCCTTTCTGGACGTGACGTGTAGGGTAGCTCCCAAATGAATTACCCAGCCAGATTCCATGTCTGTCAAGTTTGTCACTTCTCCTTGACATGTCAACAGGAGATCCCCACTAGTGACTACTGAGACGGAGGACGTTTCCTCCCTGAGTCCTTTGTCACATTTCTCCTTCTCAATATTTTTCCACTTCCATTTGAAGCAATGCTTTTTGAAGTGGCCATTTTTGCCACAATGATGGCACTCCAGGTTTTGGTAAATGGATCGTAACTTGCTGCGACCTTTTTCTCCTTGTTTCTGGTGGCGACCTCTACTTCTTCCCCTGGATTCGGTCACCAGCACCTCAGAATGAGGGGACGATGAGGTTCCTTGCAACCGTCTGGACTCGTTCATGAGCAGAGAGGCAATAACCTCGTCCAACCTTAAAGTATCCTTGCCAAATAGTAAGGTTGTGACGATATGATTATAGGTGGCTGGCAGAGAGGCCAGCAGAACCAACGCCTTGTCCTCCTCCTTGATTTCCTCATCAAGAGCAAACATCTGCGTCAATATCCGGTTAAACTCGTCCAAATGTTTCTCAAAACTCCCTCCTTTTGATAACCGTAAGCCATAAAACTACTTCTTTACGTGCAGTCTGGTTGTCAGATATTTGGACTTGTAACGGCTCTCCAACTTCTCCCAAACCCCTGTCGGATCAGTTAGGCCAAGAACTCCTTGGAGAGTGTTGTCCGCCAGGTACAACTTAATGGTACAGTTTGTAAAGTCTCTCTTCTCTTGCCATTCATCATCGGTCAGATTTTCAAGCTTTTCGTCCTTCTTCTTTAACACCTTCATTGTCCCTTCTCTTGTCAGAATGTTCTTCACCCTCTCTTGCCAGAGAATGAAGTTGCCCTACCCGTTGAACTGCTCAATATTGAACGGCAGATTCTTTGACGACGAGGATGCCATTAAAACATAGTATGGAACCTGTCTCTGATACCACTTGTTGGGAAATATGGCAATAGACTTTTCCACTCAAATAACACAATAAGGAATATGAACGAAGAAGAATAATGAATACAAGAATTTTACGTGGAAAACCCTTATCAATCAAGGGAAAAAACCACGAGAAAATTCGTCCACCGAAAACGTATTTCACTATGTGAGAGATTTCGGAACAAGTTTTCCTATCACACAGTAGAGAATAAAGAGAAATCGAAGAATAGAGCAACGACAACGCACACACAGTTGCTTACAGTTTCTCTTGCTTTCACCGTTTTTCTATCGCTTTCTCAACCACTCAGGCACTCTCATAACATATCTCACACACCTCTCGCATACATATATTCAGCAAGTTACAATACTTGCTTTTGAAAACCGCACATCGAGAGATCTAGGGCAATTTTCTCTCTAGAAAGGACAGGATCAATCCTTGCCAATAATATGAATATTCCTTGTCAAAAACGCCTCTAGCATAACCATCTGAAATCACGTATCTCCAGAAAATTTGCTGAGTTGGAGTTTTACGGGATTTCCTAGTGGGCGGTCGACCGTTGGCCATCCACATTCTTCACGAAACCGGTCAACATCCCTGTTGACCGTCTGAAAATTTACCATCCAGGAATCTCTCAGTAAATCCGATTTACTTAACCGCCAAACCGGTCAACATCGTTAGCTGGTAATGTTGACCGCCAATCCGGTCAACTCCTCATTAACCGTTTATCCGGTCAACAACTCGTTGACCGGAACTTTTTCACGGGAGAGATTTCCAACAAGACTTTCCCTTAACTAACCTCCTTGTGTACATCAATTCCTTTCACGTGGCCACTTCCTTTACAATTTAGCCAACTTCTCCCTAAAAATTAGAATTCTATTAGTTAACTTTCTTCACTATTATCTCTTATTATCTTTTTTTGATTTAGGAAATATCCTGATCCAAATTTCTTCATCAACAACCAAGCTACTTCCTCTCTCTAATCAATGTGGCTAGCCTCCTACTTTTTAGCTAGAAAATTAATAAGCTTCTAACTCCAAAATTTATGGTGACCATTCAACAACATCTCTAATTATTCTCAACAATCCCTTTGGATGGCTAGCTTGACTTGGTTAGGATTTTCCTATAATTTCTCTTGTTGAGTGAAGTTGGATAATGTCCTCATTATTTATAACAACCAACTCCTTACTTTTAGTTAGCCTTTAACTAAATTTATTCATGCAATCTAGACCCCAACAACTTGTATTTGGTTATGGCTATAATGTTCATGGTTGAGACATATTTTGAGGGTCTCCAACCATTATAATTTTAATCCCTAAAATTATAGCCAACCGCTTATAAAAGTAGAGTACAAAAGGGTTCGATCAATTTGGAACAATTTGGCTTGATTAGAGGTGGTTGTGCCTTTTATTTTCATGTAATAAACCTTCAAAAATATAGTTAAATTACCGATCATTATTATTACCATAATCTATGACCCTATATATCACTAACCACCTACATAATTACCTCAAGTTTAGCTACCATAATTTTTATAGAACTACTTTAACCAACTCTTTTTTTTTTTTCAAAAATTTTGTCTCAAAATTTAGCTATGATAGTCTTAACTTCCATCTCCAAAAACTAAGCTAGCATCCTTGCAATTTTCTGATAATTTGG
>JAODPA010068203.1:0-32956 GCA_025585075.1 Nepenthes mirabilis | reverse complement strand
TGCGGAAGCAGAACTAAATTACCTGCGGAAGCTTAACAGGGATGTAATTAATCTCCAGGCGTTTGACATTCGGCTTCGCACAAGCCGATCCCTTTTCTTGTTACAACTATTCAGGGGCCATTTTTAACACTATCACCTAGGAGGAGACAATAGCAAGCGTGAGCGTACATCTCAGCAAGTGAAATCATACGTCACTATCAAATTGTGAAGAAATATGAAATATAATGAGACTTGAGTGGATCATTTGGAGGTATCGATTTACCATTCACCATGTTTTGGAACCTTTACTTACCGTTTGAACATGCTTAATCAATTTACTTCAATCTTTGCGGACCAGGGCCAGTAGGTCGTACTAGCAAACGATGCGAGAGAACGAGAAAAGGATCATGATACTCTACATGATCTAAGGCCGTGAGGGATTATCTTTTACGACCCATCCGGGGGGTCGTGCACATCGTGCCGTAAATTGCCTCATTCCCCCGGGGTACCAGGGCAGTCCTCGTTCTTTCACAATAGTATCCTAAGGCGTGACACGGACACCACCCGCTTACACACAAGCGACCAGAATACGTGGCCCAAGTATTCTTCGAGTTTATACCGTGATGGACGTGTCAAGCCAGAGAATACTACCAATCTAAAAGTCCATGGTCCTAGTTTCATGATTCTATTTCCATATTCATTTGAGGAAAAGTCCACCGTATCTCTTGTATCGTATCTCCCGCCATTTGGGAGGTTTCCTCATTCACATATCATTACATATTACATTGTGGACTTCCCTCCGTTTACTCATTCGTTTCTCATTTCACTTGGGCATTTGTTTCTCATCTTGCTTAGGAACTTAAGCATTTCATATTGTAATCACACATGCCATGTGGATTTCCTTTGATTGCTTATACGATTCTTATTCTTCTTTGAACTTATTCCTTTTTACGATTCAATTTGAATTCAAGAGAGAACTTTAGCATTTCTCTTTTCATTGAGTCAATATCATTTTGGAGTCCTCCGGTGCTCATTTTATTGTAAGCGATGCACATAGATTATTAATCATGGGCTGTACGATTTTTATGATTTGGATGGATATTAAAACTATAATACTTGATAGAGAACGAGTAAAAATTACAAATTAACTATAGTGAGTATGAGAACACTTGCCTAGGATGCTCATCAATTCCCCATGTTTGGCTTGAAAATCCTTCTTCTTCCTTCTCCTGCTTCTTCCTTCATTTCTCCTGCTCCACTCCTCTTTTCCTTCTTCCGTTCGTCGCTCCCCCTGCTCCTCTTTCCAATCCCCTCATCAGTATTTATAGGCGGTGGGATGAGAAGGTGGGGGCAGGAATCGTCTAGAGAATTCTGGCGTCGTTTCTTCTCGAGATTTCGGGAATGTTCCGGAGTCGTTCTTTCCCGAAGATTATGGAGGTTTCCGGAGTCGTCTGTTCCCGTGATTATTCCTATTTCCGTGATTATTCCGGAGTTAATTTCCTCCTCTGGCTCCCGTTCTTCCTTTCCGGTCAATGTTGACCGGATTCCTCTTTTGCATTCCTCTTTTGCAGCCTTGTTTCTTACTCCGTTTATTATGCCCTTCTTACTTTACTCCGGCTATTTCCTTCTCGAATATCACTCCGGCCTTAAGTGTCACAAGGAGTAATTCTACTCCGTCCCTTATGTCACTCCATCTCAAAAAGCACTCCGTCCTTTAGAGTTGCAAGGCCACTCCGGCCTTCGTCAAAGTCCGCACGCGTCCTCGTTGGTACGAAGCTTTGGGTCTTATATATGCTTCAATGGTTTCTTCTTATTTCGATGTGGGACTTCTTTCACTCCGGCCTGCTCTTCTACTCCGTCCTGCAAGGCCAGTCCGGTTTTCAAACGTGAGGCTTCTCCGGCTTTTACCCTCCTCTCAATTTACTCCGGCCTACAAGGCCAGTCCGAATTTTCATCAAACATAAGGCCACTCCGTCCTGAATTCTCCTTTCAATCCACTCTGGTCCGCTAAACTACTCCATCCCATTTCCTTTACAAAGCACTCTGGCCTGCTAATTCACGCCGTCCTATTTCTTTTACAAAGCACTCCGACCTGCTAATTCACTCCGTCCCATTTCCTTTACAAAGCACTCCGGCCTGCTAATTCACTCTGTCCTGAACTCTCCTTTCAATTCACTCCGTCCTGAATTCACTCCGGCGTACCAATCTACTCCGGCCTGCAAAGTCAGGCCGGTTTTCAGCCATTTTTTTTTTGCTCGAGCCTCTCTTGGGCGCACAGCAGGCGCCACTTTGTTGCATGCTGTACTTAGGCAATTCTTCACCTTTTCTTCAATCATTAATTTGTTTGGCCTCTAAAAGGGATTATTACCATTGTTATTTTTAGCACGTCTTAGATTTCGGAGCCTCACATTATTCGTTTCATAGGCCTATCATACTAATCACCTCATCATTATCAAGTTTTTAGATCTGGAACCTTACAGAGAGAGAGAAGAGGGGAGCAGCGCCGGTGGAGGTGGTGCATAGGCCGATAGTGCTGGCGATGGTTGTGGGTTGCGGTGGTCGGCTAGTGGTAGCGTGGAGCAGCGATAGCAGCCGCAAGAAGCCAGCGAAGGAGGAGAACCGCACGAAGGAGAAGATGGAGAAATGAAGGCCTTCGAGTCCGATTTCGGCTTTGAGCTAGTTGGAAACGTTGTAGAGCGGGTCAAGGCAAGTACACTCATACTCTCCTTTTTCGTTTTCATGCACTTTTATCAAGAAATAGAGAGAGAGAAGTGGAGAGTGATGTCGGCGGAGGCGGTGCATAGGCTGACGCTGCTGGTGACGGTCGTGGGTAGTGGTGGTCGGCTAGTGACAGCATGGAGTAGCGGCAGCAGCTGTAGGAAGCCGATGATGGAGGAGAACCGCATGAAGGAGAAGAGGGAGAAATGGAGGCCTTTAGGTCCGCTTCTGGCTACAAGCTAGTTGGGAAAGTTGTAGAGTGGGCCGAGGCAAGTGCACTCATACTCTCTTTTTTCATTTTCATACACTTTTATTCCGTTTTCTTTGGGTATCTTTGTTTTGATACTTGAATAAATTTATATATTGTGTTTCTTATAACTTAATCATGATAATATATCAATTTTATGTCCAAATATCAAGTTTAGAGTGGTAAATTGTGATCCAAAAACCCTAGCTCCCGTGTGGGTACTGTTCACCCGCGCCCAAGCCCGTTTTACCCACGAATGTTTTGGGGCTTTTGATTTATTTGGGACTAGAATATGATTATGCATGACTTGAGTAAGTTAATTTATCATTTGGGTATTTAGAATTGTGATTTTGTGAGAAGTTCTATTCGCGGAGACCCTAATCTCATAGCTGGACACCAAACCCATGAAATTTGGGGTATTTGCTATATTCGGAATTAGAATATGATTAATTATGATCCAGATATGTTAATTTATGCATTGGTTATCCGGATTGTGATTATGTGTAAAGTTCTGTTCATAGAGACCCTAACCCGTGCCCTGATCTTGTTAGGGGATTAAATTGGGTTATGATGTATCAATTGACTGAGGATAATGATTATCCATGATGTGAATTTGATGATACGCCTATCAGATGTCCAGATTATTGAGGATTAACTGATATGTGCATCCAAACACCGTTTACAAATTCTGATCACACGGGTATCATATACTAAGGATGTTGAGCAATAATCTGCATAATTTCTCATGTTTAAATGCTAACTAAGTGATATGTATTTGTGTAAATTCAATTGTTCAATCTAAAAGCTTCAGCATGCTCAATTACAAAGGAAATCCGTATTTGGAAGCCTCTCAAGTTAATCTACCTCTTCTAGTAAGAATTCTGAATCTGATCAATTCAATTTGCTTCTTCTGATAAGAACTCTGAATTAGTTATTCGTACGTACATGAAGTTAAGTTATGAAAAGATTTAAATTTGCAAGCAGGATAATAAGAATATAAATGAATTGGAGGGACACTCCACCTATGGAATTTTGATGGATTTAACTCTCCAAGACGGAGATGTTTGGAAATACATTATGTTTATGAAAGAAGTTTGATGGAACTCTCCCTCAAAAATAATTAATAATCATGAAACTATGACCTAAATTGATGGGTAATGTCCCCTGGCATGTCACTAGTATGATAGTGGAAACTCAAGGAATAGTCCTGGCTGTATGTTGTAACAGGTTATATTATAGACATGCCTTAGGACATTACAGTGGTAATTGAGGATAACTCCGTCCATGGAGTAATACGTGATCCGTCGTCCTCAGGGCGTTGCAGAGGAAGGAAATGATATGATATGACCGCTGTCCTCGGGGCATTGTACATGGAGGAAATGAAATGATATGACCGCCGTCTTCGGGGTGTTGTATAGGGAGGAAATGACATGATATGATCGCCGTCCTCGGGGCGTTGTACTTATGGCCTTTGATTGTGTGAATTAAATACAATCTATTCTCTATTATTCGCTCCCTTTGGCTAGTAGGGTCTACTAGCCCGGGTCCGTAAAGATGAATAATCATATTTAAGTTATGTCCTAAAGAAAATAAGAACAAAATAAAGAAATAAATTGTGCTCCAAGCATATCCGATCAAGTTCATGTTCATGCATTTTTCTTCTGCTTAAACTTACTTATATTGTTTCTAGCTTTATTTATGATTGTACTTTCTGAGCTGTTAGCTCACTCTTCCTTCTTCTTTCTTCCAAATGTGAGCCATGAACTGATGCCTGATTAATTAGAGTAAGAAGAGGAGTTTCTTAAGGAGAATTGCTGCTTTTGAGGAGATATAGAGTTTTGTTATAATTAATACATTGATATGTAATAAAAATTGTAGCATGTTATCATTATGATTATTAGTATGTTTCCGCAGGTGACTTATGGATTTAGTTCTTCCTCTGTATTAATATTGGATGCTTTGGATTTTGTTTAGGCTAAAATGCCATCTCTCTTAGACCGAATACGATAGTTAGGAGTGCTGTGTTGGAGCCATGGATGTTATGGCATTATGGATCCTGGGTTGTAAATATGTTGTGTAGTAATTTGAGAAGTATGGATATTTATATGTTTGTATAGGTTCAAATTAACAGGTTATATTTTTGGTTTTTGCCCAATTATAGGGAGAATTTTGTCAAAATTTTTACAAAATTTATTATTTTAAAATATTAGTCCATGGGTTTTTATTTAATTAAGTATGAAAATTAATGGAGGGTCTTAAAAGATAGGACCCGTTCTGTCACATAAACATTCCATCAAATTCTAACTACTTCATCTTACCTCAACTAAGAATAGATTAACCTAGATTTTTAAACCTAAAATTGATTAACATAGGCCTGAAATCAATATCAATCAACTTAAACACTAAATTTCAACTGACTTCAAATCAAACTTATGCAAACTGAGATACCTTGGACTATTCAATCTAACTTTATCATTCTATGCCTTCATTTTATTATTCGATTAATCTTTAATCAATCCTAAACTTCTGCATACAATTCAGATCAAACCTAAGGCATCTCTTTTCTCTGATACTAACTATAATGGAACGGGTTATTTTCTTCAAATAACCTCTGTCCTTAAACAGATAACTAAAGCCTATAGGAAAATAACACAAATATCTACAGAAAATCGGGTAGAGTCTTCTCAAAACTGCATAAAAACCAATACAAATAACCTAGAATTTACACAACCTGGAATTTACACAATCTAGACAAGCATATAGAGAAAAGACTTCAATAGATATTCACAATATAACACAGGATCCTCTAATGCCATATATACATCCATGGCTCCAATTTAACATTCCTATCTACTACATCACATTCAGATGAGAGATATCATCTAGGACCTGTATAAATCTAAAAAATTAGATAGCGAAAGCAGAACTACTTCCATAAGATAAACCTATGGAAGCATAAATATTGTTCCAATAAAATACATAACATGCTAAGGCCATAAATGTACAATTTCCATCCATAAGTTAGTCATTTATATTCAAGCTATCAAAAATCCCAAAATTTTTAGTAGGTCTTGAGGCACCCCAAAAATCTTCTTCATTAAGTTTTGTCTATTCTTGCTTGTCCAGTACTAGCTTTATTGTCTCATCTAGAAAAGAAAAAATAGTAAGAGTGAGTCGAAACCCAACAAGGTACCATAAAACATGCAAATTTAAAATGTTTCGTACAGAACATGAATGCAGTAAGGCAAAAGCCATGGAAATTTTCAAAGAATAAAAATGCATACAGAACCATGAGAAAAGCATAAATCAATATAAACATGTATCGAAAAGTATAAATTAGTATCAGATTTTGCCTGTTCTTTGAAATTCAACTTTACTATTCAAAGGATCCAAACTAGTAGACCCTACTAGTCAAGGAGGTGAATAATCAATGATAGATTATATTTTACACGCAACTAGAGGCTAGAAACAGTACAATAATATCCTTCTAGCGGGATCAGTTACAGTAATACCTCCCGAAGGCAGGTCAGACTTAGAATCTACCCTCAGATGTTAATACCCTGAGGAAGAGCAGATTACGTATCATTCTATGAATGGAGTTATCATCGATTACCATTATAATGTTCTAAGGCATGCCGAAGAACCTTATCTGACTGTACGACGGTCCTAGGTTCGATTTTCTTACCGATTTAATAGAACTAAAATATTCTTATCCTTATCTCTTAACTCTTAGCTCATTATACCTCAAAGGCTAGTTAAAATCATACAGATAAACCTTCAGAAAGTTTTAGAACTTTCTCAGTAATTTAACAGTACAGTTTCATGTAAAATCTTTTAGATAAAAATCATCTTATAAACATGAGCATTTTACAAAATCACACGTACATCTCAAAATTCAAGAAACTTTAACACCAAATCCCTAATTTTCGTTCTTGGGTTTTATGCAAAGTGTCCGAACATAAATCAAACACCAAACACATGCTTAATAATGAAATCGAAGCAATAAATCATGATTCATATAGGTAAACATAAAATCTATCCGTAAAATTTAGAGAAACATGCACTATTACATCAAACCATGGAGGAAAAGGGTTTTAGAGCATAAATACTAAAATAGAGATATTAAAAAGCAGTAAAAATAAAAAATAACATTCAAGGTACACTTACCTGTACCCGATCTACCATTTTCTTACTTTGATTGGACCGAAATTGATGAAGAATCCCTTCTCTTTCCCTTTTCTCCTCTCCCTCCTTTGCTGTTCTTCTTTGAGCCCTGGGATTCTCTCTCTTCTCCCCTTTTTAAAATGAAAACATATCAGGTTGGTGGCTAAAAATCGGGTTTGCGCTTGAGTGCCTAGCAAGTGCGCTTCAAGTGCACCTACACTAAAATCAGCACCCTCCATCTCGATCGATGGAGCGAGCGGCGTGCGCGGGCCTTTCTAGAGTAATCTGTTTTTGGTGCTTGCTACTAGGCTCGAGCTAGCAGTGAGCCCAACTGCTCAACTATGTGCTGCACTAAGCTACTTTTTCAATTTTCCAAATTCTACTTATTCCATACTCAATTACATCAAGTAATTACAAAAATTTACTATGTTTTGGAAACTCGGACCTCACATGCCCACTTCCCAAGAGGTTGGAAGCAAGAAAACCAACTATTCCAGCTAAAGTGTTTGTAGTGATGGTACAGGACGCTGAGGCATCCCCAAACGAGGTTGAAGGTATCCTTCTTATTTGTTAAGTTTCAGTTTCTATTTTATTTGATTCTAGATCTACGCACTCTTTTATTTTTCCTCAATTTGCATGCTATATTGTATCCACTCTAAGGCTTTTAGATTATTCTTTAGTTGTATCGATTCCTACCGGATCCTTGATAATTACTGATGTTATGTATCCGGAGTATAAGGTTGAGATGAACGGGATGCATTTGGTGGTGGATTTAGTGTTGTTGGACTTGTGTGATTTCAATGTTATTTTGGAGATGAACTGGCTAGCTAAATTTCATGCTAATATTGATCATTTTCCAAGAGTTGAACCCTTTTTCTTCAAGACATTAGAAAGAAGAAAATACCTGTATTGATTTCCGCATTAGATGCCAAATATTTGTTGAAAAGTGGGTGTCTAGCTTATTTGGCATATGCCAGTACTATTGGGAGCCATAGTGTGTCGAATAGAGACATTTTGGTTGTATGTAATTTTGAGAATGTGTTTTCAGAGGAATTACCTGCGTTACCCCCTCACCAGGAGATTGAATTTAAAATTAAGGTTATTTCTACTGTTAGTCCGATTTCAAAGGCATCTTATCACATGGCGCCTGTCGAATTGAAGGAGCTGAAGATGCAATTACAAAAATTGTTAGATAAGGATTTTATTAGACCGAGTGTATCTCCATGGGGTGCATCGGTACTGTTTGTAAGGAAGGACAGGTCTTTGCGACTGTGTGTGGATTATTGTGAGCTAAACACAATCACGATTAAGAATAAATATCTTTTTCCACGCATTGATGATTTATTTATCCAATTGTAAAGATTTTGGGTGTTTTCTAAGACTGATTTGCGATCGGGATACTACCAGTTGAGAATAAAGTAGGAGGATGTGGCCAAAATAGCTTTTCGGATGAGATATAGCCACTACAAATTTCTTGTTATGCCTTTGGGTCTTACTAATGCTCCTGCTGCTTTTATGAATCAAATGAATTGGGTGTTTAGACCACATTTGATAAATTTTTGGTGATGTTTATTAATGACATTCTGATAGATTCTAAGAGTCATAAGGAGCATGAGACTCATTTGAAGATTGTTCTCTAGGTACTTTATGAGGAGAAACTGTATATTAAATTAAATAAATGTGAGTTTTAGTTTGAGGAGGTGATATTTTGGGACGTGTGATTTCAAATGGAGGCATTGTTGTAGACCCAAAGAAGGTAAAGGCGGTTACTAACTGGAATAGACCTTCCTCGGTAACTGAAGTTAGGCGTTTTCTCAGCATGGCAAGATATTATAGGAGATTCATAGAGAACTTCTCTTGGATAGATCTGCCCTTGACTCAATTAGTAAAGAAGGAGGTTAAGTTTGATTGGAATGAAGAATGCGATCGGAGTTTTTAGGAATTGAAGGATCACCTAACGACTTCTCCGGTGTTGACTATTCAGGAGGGATCAGGTTGTTTTGAGAAATATTGTGATGCCTCAAAAAAGGGTTTGGGTTGTGCATTGATGCAAAATGGCAAGGTTGTCACCTATGGGTCCAGACAGCTAAAGGTGCATGAAAAGAACTATTCAACTCATGATTTGGTGTTAGTTGCAATGGTGTTTGCCCTAAAAATTTGGAGACATTATCTTTAGGGTGAGAAATTTCATATTCATTATGATCATAACAGTTTGAAGTATTTATTTTCACCGAAAGAGTTAAATATGAAGTAAAGAAAGTGGGTTGATTTTTTGAAAGATTAAGACTGTGCGATTCAGTATAAGCCTTAGAAAGCTAATGTAATTGCCGATGCATTGAGCTGCCAATTAGGCTATGTGGCTAGACTGTAGATTTAACATATGAAAATGTTAAAATATCTGAAGCAATGTGATATTCAGTGGTATGTTTGAGGTAATCAGATGGTTTTATCATATCTTTAGATTCAATTGGAGGTAATAAATGAGGTTAAGGAGAAGCAGGTAAATGATTCCTTCTTTATGGATATTGTGGGGGATTTAAATAAGGATTTTCGAATTGATTTCAATGTCTGAGCTAATAGAATATTGAGATTTAGAGATCGTTTGTGTGTGCCGAATGATAAAGAATTGAAGGAAAAAATCTTAAAGGAAGTTCATCAATCCCGATATACGATTCATCTAGGGATGTATAAAATGTATCAGGATTTGAAAAAGACATTTTAGTGGAGGAACATGAAGAGAGATATTGTGGCTTCTGTTGAGAAATGTCTTGTGTGTCAACAATTAAAAGCTGAAAGGAGAAAACCATTTGGGTTATTACAGCCGATGCTGATTTCGAATTGAAATAGGAAGATATCACGATGGATTTTGTATTAGGCTTACCAAGGACTCCCAAGAATCATGACGCCATTTGGGTTATTATCGATCGGCTGACTAAGTCGGCCCATTTCTTAGCGATCAGGACGATAGACTCCTATGACAAGTTGGCCCAGTTATATGTGAGTGAAATTGTTAGACTCCATGGTGTACCTATAATGATTATATCGGATAGAGACCCGCATTTTGTTTCCAAATTTTGGGAGAGTCTGCATAAAGAATTGAGGATGGAACTGAAGTTTAGTATGGCATATCACCCTTAAACTGATAGCCAATTGGAGTGTATAATTCAGATTTTAGAGGATATATTGAGGGTCTCAGTGTTAGACATAAAGAAAAATTTGGGCAATTATTTGGCTTTGACGGAATTTGCCTATAACAATAGTTATCAGGCAAGTGTAGGCATGCACCATTCGAGGCCTTTATGAGAGGAAATGTATGTCGCTAATCCATTGGGAGGAAATGGGAGATAGGAGGCATTTGGATCTTAAGATTATTAAGGAGATCGTGTAGAAGATTAGAGTGGTCCACAAGAATATGAAGGTATCTCAGAGCAGACAGAAAAGCTACGCAAACCGAAGGAGATCGGCATTGAAATTTGAGGTTGGCAATTATGTGTTTTTGAAAGTATCATTGTCAAAGGGAACATTCAAATTTGTGGTAAGAGGAAAATTAAAACCACGATTCATTAGCCCTTTTGAAATTTTGGAGAGGATTGGGAAGGTGGCTTACAGATTGGCATTGCCACTAAGTTGACGGATGTCCACGATATATTTTATGTATCGATGCTTCATAAGTATGTTCATGATCCCATGTATGTTATTGAGTTTGAGCCTCTAATGATGAGTAGAGATCTAACTTATGTTGAGGAGTCAGTGCAGATTTTTGATAGAAAGGATCAGATCCTCCGCACAAAGACCATTCCCTTGGTGAAAGTTCTATGAAAGAATCCTTTACCCGAAGAAGCAACATGGGAGCATGGAGAGGAGATCTGAGGAAAATATCCCCATTTATTTTCTTAAGGCATGTGGCTTCGTTAAATTTTGAGGATGAAATTTTATAAGTAGGGAATGATTGTAAGGTATGGGTATCTAAAATATAGTAAATTTTAGTAATTAAATTAATGTAATTAAGCTTAGGATAAGTGAAATTGAAAAAAAGGGGAAATTAACTTAGTGCAGCAAGATTTCAGGGCTAAGCCTGCAGTGGGCTTGAGCCTAAAAGGTGGCACAGATTCTAGTAGCACTAGGCTCATTGTGGGTTCGAGTAAAATGGAGGTGCAAAATCATGACAATGTTGTGCTCGCTGCTGGGCTCGAGCGCACAAGGAGGTGCCATTTTATGAATGTAAATGCCCGCTGCAAGCTCGCTGGGGGATCAAGTGCCGGTTAAAAATTCTGCGACCTGCTTACCTTTTCTCATTTTAAATAGGGAAGGGGAAGAAAGAAACGGTAGAATGAAAGCAGAACACAAAGGGGAGAAGAGAGGAAAGGAGAAGGGGAAGGGTTTTTCCATCGATTTCAACCCGATCAGAGTAAGAAAATCGGTAAATCTTGATAAGACAAGTATATCTCAAACTTTATTTTCTATTTTAACTGCTTTCTAATATCTCAACTTCAACATTTATGCTCTAAAACCCTCATCCTTTAAGTTTTGTTACAAATAATATATGTTTCTCATGATTTTACGGCTAGATTTTGTGTTTATACATGATTATTATGAATTGTGGCTTCGATTTCGTTGTTTGGCTCATGTTTTGTGTTTGATTTATGTTCAAACGGATTGCGTTAAACCCTATCTCGAAAATTTTGGTATGTTTGGTTCTAAAATTTTGAGAAATGTGATGAAAATGTTATTTGACCTATTGTTAAGCTTGATGGACGATTTTTATTTGAAATTTTGAAAAAGGCTATACTGTTAAAATATCTGAGAGTATTCAGAGCTATCTGAAGGATTATGTGAAATAGTTTGAATTGGCCTTTGAGGCATGATGAGTTAAGAATAAAGAAATAAGAACAAGGATACATTCAGTTAAGTAAATTAGTAAGAAATCAGACCTAGGATTGTCATATAGTTAAGTAAAGTTTTCCGGCATACCTTAGAACGTTATTGTAGTAATCAAGGATATCTTCATCCATGGAGTGATACGTGGTCCACCTCTCCTTAGGGTATTAAATTGCGAGGATAGAAACTTTTAAACATTGAATTTGAGACAATGAGAACTTTTGAACATCGGCCTTGGATTGTGTAGAGTGAACACAATCTATCATCCATTATTCACTCCCTCAGCTAGTAAAGTCTGCTATTTGGGTCCCTAAGGATAATAAAGTTGAATTTGAAGAATAAGTGAAGTTTGAAATTGACTTATGATTTCTGACATGCTTTTATATTGATTAATGCTTTTCTCACTTTTCCATGTGCATTTTTGTTCTTTGATGATCCCATAGCTTTTACTCTATTGTATTTATATTTTGTATGAAAATTTAACTTGCATACTTTTATGGTACCTTATTGGGATTCGACTCACTCTGTTTATTTTTGCCCCTCTAGATGAGACAATAGAGCTGATGCTGGATAAGTAAGAGTAAAAAGGGGACCTAGTTAAAGAAGTTTTATGGAGTCCTGAAGTCTCTTGAAGAACTTTTAGAGTTTGATAATAGTGAATGTAAATAACTAATTTTGTGGATGAAAATTATGTAATTATTGTCATGGCATGTTATGTTTTTTTTTGAGATATTGCTTTTTGCTTCCGTAGGATTATCTTATGGATTTTTTTTTGCTTCCGCATTTTGATTTTGGAATTATACAGGTTCCTAGATGTCATCTCTCGTTTGAACTCAAAAAAGTGGATAGGTTGTGTTGTGTTTGAGCCATGGATATTTATGGTGTTTGAATGATTCTGTGTTATGATGTGAATATCTATTGAAGTCTTTTTCTCAGTATGCTTGTCCAAGTTGTGAAAATTTTAGGTTATTTGTACAGTATTTTTGTTAAATTTTAGAAAAAACTTTGCTTGATTTTCTACAGACATTTATGTTATTTTCTTATAGGTTTTAGTTATAAATATGAATTGACGAAGGTTATTTGAGAAAAAATGACCCATTCCGTCACACAATCTGTATCTGTAGTATTATTAATTATGGATAATTAAGAGTTATGCCGTGGCAGCATTCAGGATAATTATACGGTCGTTATAAGTTTTGGTAATATTGTTTGGGTTTATATGTTCATTGGCATTTCTGCAGATTTTATGGCTTGGATCTTTCAACCATATTTAGGTCAATTTGTGAAGGCCTCAACGATGAATTCAAAGGATCATGGGGTTATATGAATTTAGTTTGAGGACTGTATCATGGATTGTGAAATACCATTAGCTGTGTGCTCAATTGAGTAAAGAATGTGAGTTTGGTTTGGGAAGTGTTTTGTTGGGCATGTGGTTCCTTCGATAGCACGAATGTGGTTTTGTAGAGATTTGAGCGATGGCTAATGTTGGGAAAGACCGATCGATGTCACAAAAGTATGCAGTTATCTTGGGTCTACCTGAATCTGGTAAGTTATCCATTAAGCATTGCTTGAGGATTTGCAATGTCGGCGAAGCGTTTGGCTTGGAAGTGATCGGTATCATTGGAGTGAGATATGTGGGAATAGTTTTCAAGGAATGATGGGTAAATTATTGACCATATCATTTGGGTTGATCCCTGATGGATCAAGTTAATTTGTGGTAGGTTGCGATACTTTTAAGGAAGATTTGAGATTGTGTTCTAACGCAGCGCATTCAGGTGGTTGCCTATAGGTTAAATCAATTGAAAGTCTATGATTAGAATTACGTCACCTATGGTTTGGAGTTAGTAGTTGAGGTCTTTACTTTGAGGATTTAGAAATATTATTTGTATAGAGATAGTTATGGTTCAATTTGATTATAGAGGTTTGAGGAAATTATTTTGCAAAAAAGGAAGTTATCATGCTAGAGTGTAACGGGTGGATTTGCTTAAGGATCGTAATGGTAAATCTCAGTGTCAGTCAGGAAAAGTCAATTATACTTATGAGATGTATCATTAGCTAAGAAGATGAATATTATTACTAATGTTTTGGGTTGAACATCTTCGGATCTTATGTGCCTTTGATATTTTATGGGAGATGTCGAATAGAATAAAGAGCTGCTCTATGTGATTTCTCTTAAGAGGACCAAGAATAGCATTGCTATGTCTCCAGATGCAGTCTGTGATTTTGAAGGAAATGAATTTGGGTGATGAGTTATAATTGATGGATGCTTCGTGTTTGAAAGAGTTGTCTAAGTTCTAGGTAGTGAATCATGGGCGAATTTTAATGTTCGAGTAAGTGAGATGTTTTACTTTTGGAAAAAAATTTGTATTCTGAATATTGATGTTATGAATTATGAATAAGAAGCTTCCATGGTTTTGATTTCGGGGTTGTTGAGGATTGTGAGAAATATAAATGCGGTTTGGGTATTGTGGATAAGGTATTTGTGAATTGGCCCATTTATTACCAATTTGGATGATGTATTGAATGGATTAAGTTGGCTCGGTGGTATGCCAATGAGATAATGAGATTGCAAATTATTTTGGATTTAAGGTTTCAAAGATGATTTGTTTTTTGTGTTGAAATTTCGGACAAGTTCGCTTGAAACATTGGGCGCTAAAGTTAAAATTTCATGTGGCAATAATTTGCAATTAGATGATTAATCAGAGTGGTGCAGCAAAAGTTTGTGGGCTATAGTCATCAGTTATGAAATTTGATTTGAGGATTGAAGCAAGAGATCAGATTTGTAACCCGATTGGAGATTTGAGAAGTGTAGTTAGATATTTCTACAAACATCTTGAAAAGGAGAATTTTGAGTTTGGGGGGCAAATGATAGATTGAGATTGAGGTTCTTTAGGCCATTTGAGGTTTTTAGTGAATCGGAGAGATGACCTTTGAATTTGCATTGCCCTGAGTTCGATGGATCGTTATGATGTCTTTTATGTAAGTATGTTAAGAAGATATGTGATGGAACGTATTTTTTTTTCCTCAGTTAATTCCGTCATTCAGAGTAGGAATAGAAGTCCAAAACTCACTTCAAGTTCTAGGAAAAAATAGGCAGCGTTTTTCCTAAAAATGGGCTAAACAGAAATATGAACCTATACAAAACCTGCATAACAAACCAGTACATGCACAAAACTATCCATTAAACCATAATTTTTCCTACAACACGCATTCACAGGACCACAGATGCCATCAATGGCTTATATATAATCCTATCCACTAAATCAGATGCATATAGGAGATGCCATCTAGGACCTGTAAAGAAATCTAGAAAATATATAGTGGAAGCAGAACTATTAAACTGCAGAAGTATAGTTTCCTATTTTATCACATACATCACATGTGTTTCTATATATTAAATCTATATACATATAATCCATATATCAAAGTCAGGTCTTTACATCTAACTATTTCTCCAAAAATTTCTTCAAAATACTTCAGATATTCAGAAGTCTTCAGATTGAGCTTTAGATCATTCATTCTCGTCTGATAATAACTCTACAGTCTCATCTGGAGGGAAAAAAACAGTAAAACAGTGAGCTGAGGCCTAACAAGGTACATGTAGGCATATAGTAAAACTTTTATGTAGAACAAAAGGCAGTAAAATAGAAACAGATGCATGTTAAAGTATAATTGCTATAAAGCAGTAACTTACAGAAATTATAGCAGAACATGATGCAGGAGATTACAGAACTGTCGAAAAAACAAAAACACTCAAGTTATAGAAAGAAGAAGTCAATGTAATCATACTTCATTAATACTAAATCGATAAGACAGGCTTTAGAAAGCAGATATTGGTTTCAATTCTATAAATTATAGAAAATCTTTTTCCTATCAGTAAAGGACCCAACCAGTAGATCCTACTAGCGAAGGGGGCGAATAATCGAGGATAGATTTTGTTTGCACACAATCAAAGCCATTAACAGTCGTCCCGTCTTTTGGGACATCCCTTCTCATAGGATTTAGTATAGTACGCTGGCCGGTAACAGTAGCTGCCCTCTAGTTTAACGCCCTGAGGAAGGGCGGACCACAAATAATTCGATGGACAGAGTTATCCTCGAATACCACCATAAGATTTTAAGGCATGCCAAAGAACTTAACCTGACTGTATATCAGTCACGGGTCTTAAATAACAGTGTCAGAAACGTTTTTCCTTCTCATTTCATAACTGAAAACCCTTTTTAGTTTCAAAAATTAGTCGAAGTTTTATAATAACTCTTCAGTCAGTTTCAAAATATACAGTAACAGTCTAAAATCCTTCAGACTCCCTTTCAGAATATAGAGAAATAGTTTGAAACCCTTCTAATTTATTCCAAATATACAGTAACAGTCTAAAACCCTTCAGTTTTACTTTAGAAGTCTACAGTAATTTATCAGTATAAGCCTGTATAAAATTTTTAGAAACAAATTACGCCAAGAGCTTTATCTCAATACAGATTAACTTTTATTTAATAGAGATTTTGGATAAAAAATAGTTAAATTCCCTTCAATTTCGTGCTTAGGGTTTCACTAAAACTTTCGGACATGAAACGAATACCAAATACATGAATATGTATGAAATTGAAACCATATATCATAATACATATATAAAATCTTGAAATTTAACCAAAAACCCCCAATTTTTTGAATTAGGGTTCAGGCAAATCTGTCCGAACTAAAACCGAACGCCAAAACCTAACTTAAATATGAAATCAAAGCCACAACTCACAATAATCATGCATAGTACAAGGTTTAACCATAAACTTGTAGGAAATATACATTATCCATGCAAGATATGAGAAACGAGGGTTTTTAGAGCGTAAACATGAAAATGGAGACATCAAAATGTTGTAAAAACAAGGAACTAGGTTGGCGGTACACTTGTCTTTGCCTTATTTACCGCTTTTCTAACTTGGATCGAAGTGGAAAGGTCAAAATCTCCCTTCATCTTCCCTTTTCTTCTCTCCCTTCTTTGCTACTATGTGTTCGTGGCTACCAAAAATACCCCCTCCCCTTTTTAAAACGAAACGAAAGCTGGTTGGTGGCTGAGATTCACGCCTGCGCTCGAGCGCGCGGTGATCACAGGGTCACTGCAGGGCCATCGCTTGAGCGTGGCAAGCGCCCAGCGAGCATGCCCTTACTGGATTTTTGCGCCTACTGCCGCATTTGAGCATGCGGCAGGCGCCCGGCTTCTGTGTGGTAGATCAATACACAGTAGTTGATTTTCCACTCTCTTCATTTCCGAAACTCATTCTCCCGTGCTTATCTAGTCTCATCTCGATTATTATTTTAATTACTTTCAAATTAGCATATTTCGGGTTTAGAACCTCACACTCTTCCCCACTTGAAGAAATTTCATCCTCGAAATTAAGCAAAGCTACATACCTCAAGAAAACAAGTGGGGATATTCGCTTCAAATTTTCTCTTCGCACTCCCAGGTGGCCTCCTCCGGTGAATGATTCCTCCAGAGCACTTTTGTGAAGGAACGAATTTTTTTTTTCAAAAGCTTCCGTCAAGACAGGAACAGGATAACTTATAAGCAAACAATTAACAATCATTCACAAATCTTCCTACAACAAGCCTACACAGGATCACATGTGCCATCCAAGGCATAAATCTATAAAAAGCATTAGCTACACTAACAGTTCAATAACGAGATACCATCTAGGACCTATACAGTATATCCAAAAGTTTAGAGCGGAAGCTAAACTAATAACCTGTAGAAGCATAGTTCTTCCTTTTTACTATCTCATACATCATGCATTGATACAAAATCCACATGTCCATGAACATCCATAAATACAATATCAGTATACAAAATTGTATGATCAGACAAGCCTTTATGTCAACTGCTCTCCCAATATAGCTCCAAAAAGCTTCAGGTCCTTAAAATCTTTGAGATTTCTCTTAATCACTCTTTCTCGTCAGGACTAACTCTACTGTCTCATCTAGAGAGAAAAAAAATAATAAAACAGTGAGCCGGGGTCCAGCAAGGTACATGCACATGAGCAGGAAAACAGTGATGCAGAACGGTCATGTAACTATGCATAAACAGAAAGGTTAATCAGAATATAATCTAGGAAATAGAGAAAACATACTTTGACGGTATTAAACTTTAGAATCAGAAATCAGTAGTCGATAAACAGAAATCAGTAAATGTTAATTAGCAAATGCAAAACGGTAAGCAGTAGTCGGTGTTCAGTATTTTGTAAACTATATACAGTAATTGATACTCGGTAGACGGTAAACGGTACTCCATAATCGGTAAACGGTAACATAACATATTGGTAACAGACCCTACCAGTATACCCTACTAGCTGAGGGGGCGAATAATCGAGGATAGATTGTGTTCACTCCACACAATCCAAGGCCTGTGACGGTATCCCATCTCACGGGATCAGTACGGTATGCTACCCGAATGTAGGCCGATAACGGTAATTCCTCCTGACAGTGACGCCCCGAGGAAGGGCAGACCACAAATAACTCCATGGATAGAGTTATCCTCGATTACCACTGAAAAGTCCTAAGGTATGTCAGAGAACCTATCCGGACTATAGTCAGTCCTGGGTCTTAAATAACAGTAATAGAAATAACCTCTTTATTAAAAACCCTATTTCACAATCATAGTTTCACAATTTTCTTTCAGTTAACTTCAGAACATACGGTAACGATCTAAAACTCTTCAATTTTACTTCAACGGTGCATGAAATTTTCATTGGTACAAGTCTGTGCAAATTTTCAGAAAAAAATTATACAAGGAGCTTCCCTTCAATATCAATTAACTTTTATATAACTGGAGCTTTGGTTAAAAATCACTAAAACTCTTTTATTTTCGTACGTAGCGCTTCGCCAAATTCTTCGGACTCAAATTGATCTCTATACATGTGCTTATTCGTGAAATAAACGCCATAAATCCATGCATATACATTAAATCATGTAATTTACTCAAGCTTCACAATATTTTCGAGCTAGGGTTTCATCACATATTTTCAGAAGCAAATCGAACAACATTTACATGCATGTACATAAAATTGAAGCCAAAACTTACTATAAACATGGATAAACACAAAATCTAACCGAATAATTGAAGGAAACATGCTTCATTTACTTTAAACATGCATCAACATCATTTTAGAACATTTTTATGAACTTTAAACTAAGAGGAAACGATAAAAACGAAAAACAACGTCCGAAGTACACTTGCCTTTGCCCGATCTACCGTTATTTCTACCGGGAGTGGATTGGAACAAGCGATTCTCCTCTTTCCTCTTCTGTTCTTCCTCTTCTTCGTTCGTGCCTCTTCTCTTTCTCTCCCACTTTCCTTTTCCCATTCTATTTATAATAAAACAAAATTAGAACGCAGGCAAAAGTCGGGGCAGCGCTTGAGCGAGGTTCGAGCGCTCAGCGAGGGGGCCATATTCTATTTTTCGCGCTCGAGCGGCTAGCGGGCGCGCGGCGACAATCTGCCAAATACGCTCGAGCGGCCAGCGAGCGCGCGGCGAGCAGGGCAACTACTGGATTTTGTGCTCGCTGCAGCGCCTCGGGCGCACAGCAGGCGCAATAAGGCTGCTTGCTGATCTCGGATATTTTTTCAACTTTGTACTTTCAACCATCATTTTTTCACTATATGTTTGGCCTCTTAATGATACTCATCATTCTAATTACTTCCAATTTTTATGCTTTTGGGTTCCGGGGCCTCACACCCTTCCCCACTTAAAGAAATTTCATTCTCGAAATTGAATAAACTACATACCTCAAGAGAATAAGTGGGGATACTTGCTTCGGATCTCTTCTTCGCACTCCCAAATGGCCTCCTCCGGTGAATGATTTCTCCAAAGCACTTTCACCAGGGGGATGGTCTTCGTTCGCAACTTCTGATCCTTTCGGTCTACAATTTGCAGTGGTTCCTCAATATAGGACAAATCCTTGTCAATAGACAAAGATCCGTAGTCAATCACATGCGCTGGATCATGGACGTACTTCCGAAGCATCGATACATGAAATACATCATGTACGCCCGTCAGATTAGGTGGTAACGCCAACCTATAGGCTAACTCCCCGATCTTTTCCAAAATCTCAAAAGGGCCAATGAACCGTGGCTTCAGTTTTCCCCTCACTCCAAACCGGAACGTACCCTTGGATGGGGAGACCTTTAGAAACACAAGATCTCCTACTTCAAAACTCAATTCTATCCTTCATCTATCCGCATAGCTTTTTTGTCGGTTCTGAGCAACCTTCAAATTGTCATGAATTACCTTAATCTTCTCTGCTATCTCTTTCACAATTTTCAGGCCCAAAATCCTTTTGTCTCCAGTCTCCTCCCAATGAATCGGCGACTTACACTTTCTCCTATACAACGCCTCAAAAGGTGCCATACAGATACTAGCTTGGTAACTGTTATTATAAACGAATTCAGCTAGTGCCAAATAAGTATCCCAAGTTCCTTTCATCTCCAAAACAGAGGCCCTCAACATATCCTCAAGAATCTAAATGGTATGCTCAGATTTGCCATCGGTCTAGGGGTGATACGCAATACTAAACTTCAACTCTGTCGCCAACTCCTTATACAAGCTCTTCCAAAACCTCGAGACAAAACATGGATCTCTATCAGATGCGATGGAGGCAGGAACTCCATGAAGCCTCACGATCTCACTTACATACAGCTGAGCTAACGTATCATGCAAATAGTCCATCCTGATCGCCAAGAAGTGGGCTGATTTCATCAACCGACTTACTATAGCTCACACGGCGTCATGATTCTTAGGAGTCCTCGGCAGACCCGATACAAAGTCCATAGCAATGTCCTCCCATTTCTAGCTCAGGATTGGCATTGGCTGTAACAGTCCAGAAGGCTTCCTCCTTTCAGCCTTCAGTTGCTGAAATACCAGGCACTTCTCCATGTAAGCCATGATATCTCTCTTCATATTTCTCCTCCAGAAGGTTTTCTTCAGATCCTGATACATTTTATTCGTCCCTGAGTGGATTGTATACTGAGACCGGTAAGCCTCCTTCAAAATTTTCTCCTTCAACCCTTTATCATCCGGTACACATAATCGATCTTTAAACCTCAACACACCATCAGCCTGGATGTTAAAATCAGCTCGAGACTCTTTACTCAAATCACTAACAATATCTATGAGGAACAGTTTATTCACCTGCTTTTCTTTAACTTCACTAACTACCTCTGGTTGAATCTAAAAGTACGACAGGAGCATTCTATCACCTTTGGCATAACGTTGGCTATCGCACTGCTTTAGATAATCCAACATCTCCATTTGTTTGACCTGTAGGTGCGCCACATAATCCAACTGGCAACTCAATGCGTCTGCTACTATATTGGCTTTTCCTGGCTTGTACTGTATCTCGTAGTCATAGTTTTTTAAAAAATCGAGCCATCTCCTTTGCTTCATGTTGAGTTCCTTTTACAAAAATAGGTACTTCAAACTTTTGTGGTCTGAGTACACAAGGAACCTCTCACCATATAGATAATTCTCCAAATTTTTAATGCAAAGACTACAGCAGCAAGCTCGAGGTCATGAGTAGGGTAATTTTTCACATGCACCTTCAATTGTCTAGATCCATATGCCACGACTTTACCGTGCTGCATTAATACACACCCTAGACCCACCTTAGAGGCGTCGCAATACACCTCAAAACCTCCTGAACCCTCCAAATGATCAGCACCGGAGCGGTGGTCAAACGATCCTTCAGCTCCTGGATGCTCAGGTCACACTCCTCTGTCCACACAAACTTAGCATCTTTCTTCAGCAACCGAGTCAGAGGCATAGCAATCTGTGAGAAATTCTCTACAAAATGCCCGTAATATCCCGCCATACTCAGAAAGCTCCTAATCTCGATCACAAAAGCTGGTCTGCTCCAATTTGAAACAGCTTCTACTTTCCTGGGATCCACAGAAATGCCACCATCAGAAATCACATGCCCCAAAAATATCACCTTTTCGAGCCAGAACTCACATTCACCCAGCTTGGCATACAATCTTTCCTCGTGAAGCACTTGAAGTACCTTCCTCAAAATGAATTTTGTGCTCCTCATGATCCTTTGAATAAATCAGGATATCACCAATGAATACCACCACAAATTTATTCAAGTACGGCCTAAAAATCCTATTCATCAAATCCATAAAAGCAGCTGGAGCATTTGTAAGGTCGAAAGGCATAACAATAAACTCATAGTGGCCATAACGTGTCCGAAAAGCTATTTTAGCCACATCCTCCAGCTTGATCCTCAATTGGTAATAACCGGACCTCAAATTAATTTTTGAAAACACTCGAGATCCTTACAACTGATCAAATAAATCATCAATGCGTGGTGGGGTGTATTTATTTTTAATCATCATTTTATTCAACTCACGATAGTCAACACACAACCTCAAAGACCCATCTTTCTTCCTTACGAACAACACCGGTGCACCCCTAGGAGATACACTCGGTCTGATAAAACCCTTGTCTAACAGCTCCTGCAATTGCAACTTTAACTCCTTCAATTCAGCCGAAGACATACGATAGGGGGATTTAGAAACTGGAATCACACCAGGAACAATAACAATCTCAAACTCTATTTCCCGATGTGGAGGCAATCTAGGTAACTCCTTTGGAAATACATCCTCAAAGTCACAAACAACCAAGATGCCCTTATTCGGCACACTATGACTTCCAGTAGTGCAGGCATATGCCAAGTAAGCTCTACATCCACTTCTTATCAAATGTTTAGCGTGTAAAGTAGAGATTAACACAGGCACCCACTTTTTCATAATGCCCTGAAAGAAAAAGGGCTCCATTTTAGGAATATTAAAACAAACCCGCTTCAGAAAATAGTCAATACTGGCATGGTATTTAGCCAGCTAGTCCATTCCTAGGATCACGTCAAAATCACCCATGTCCAACAACACTAAGTCCACAACCAAATGGTTTCCATTTACCTCAACTATACATTCTGGATACACAACATCCGTAATCACAGAAGATTCGGTGGGAGTACACAGATAATTTATAATCCAAACAACACGGGACAGATACAATACAACATGCAAATCGCGGGGAAACAAAGGAATGGGTAGACCCCGAGTTAAATAATATGGATGCAGAAACTCTACAAATAGAAGGGGTACCTTCCACAATATTCGGAGATGCCTCCGGATCTTGAATAGCCACCGCGAAGGCCTTTACCGAAACAGTAGGCTTCTTTTCTTCTAGCCTCAGAGGTAGCGGACAGTCCCTGAGAATATGGCCTTGCTGCCCACATTTGAAACACACTCCCGACATCTTACAGCATGCTTGTCCCAGATGTTTCCTCCCACAGAAGGTACAGTCATCAGCCGACGCTCTAGTACTAGTTACTGACTGAGCCGGTACAATACTCTTTCCATTATTAGCAGCCCTAGTCTTCTTGGACGGTCCAGAAGACCCCATAGTTGATTCGGTACTTATTCCAGCTCAGCTGGCGATCCTGTTTGCGTAGAATCTCTCTGTTTCCCCCTCCTTCTCATAAATCACTATTCAGTCCAGGATCTTGGCATAAGTTTGGAGCTTTAAAACATACAATAACTTTCTAATGTCATCCCGCAGCCCTTGCAGGAACTTCTTTACTTTTTTCTGTTCATCGTCTACGTAGAAACGTACAAAACGGGATAACTCCGTGAACTTTGCATCATACTCTTTGACCGTCATGTTCCCTTGTCTCAATCTCATAAATTCTTCCTCCTTCTGATCCTGGAGACAGGATGGGAAGTACTTTTTCAGAAATATATCCTCAAATATTTCTCAGGTAATGGCTTCATTAGGCACTCCCATTGCCCTTTTCTGCATATCCCACCAACTATCAGCTTCACCTTCCAACTTCTATGCCGCAAAGGTGACCTTTTCTCTATTGGTACAGCTAAGCACAGCGAATATCTTCATCCTTTTCATCCATATGTCTGATTTAGTCGGATCAGGCTTTCCTAGGAAGCCCCGTGCTCATTCAGATGTGAATCTATCATATGTCGTGGGACCAAGAAGTGTCGGAGCTGGCTCGGGTGCAGGAATCGGAGCCATCTACTTTTGCTCGACAGATTCTACTACATTGGTCATCTTCTCCAATAAATCAATATAAGCGGCCTCTCTATCACAGGGCATGCTAGCGCCACCGCGGTCATTCCTTCTACCTCTTCTACTTGCCATCCTATAATCAAAGTAAACATAAGGCTATAAGGACAAGGATTCAATGGAATGAGAAAGAAATATTCAACAGCTTTAAGGAATTTCCAACCTATACTAAGAACCAATGTCTTACAGGTCCTAACTGTCTTAACTTCCTCTACTTATTCCTACAGGAATTCCATTCAGAGATTCAAACCTATACTTTCGCTTTTCGATCAATTAATTCCTAAGGAATCTCAATTCTCTGATATCAAATGTGACGGAACGGATTTTTTTTTCAAAAGCTTCCGTCAAGACAGAAACATGATAACTTATAAGCACACAACTAACAATCATTCATAAACCTTCCTACAACAAGCCTACACAAGATCACATGTGCCATCCATGGCATAAATCTATAAAAAGCGTTAGCTACACTAACAGTTCAATAACGAGATGCCGTCTAGGACCTGTATAGTATATCCAAAAGTTTAGAGCGGAAGCTAAACTAATAACCTGCAGAAGCATAGTTCTTCCTTTTTACTATCTCATACATCATACATTTTATACAAAATCCACATGTCCATGAACATCCATAAATACAATATCAGTATACAAAATTGCATGACCAGACAAGCCTTCACGTCAACTGCTCTCCCAAAATATTTCCAAAAAGCTTCAGGTCCTCAAAATCTTCAGGATTTCTCTTGATCACTCTTTCTTGTCAAGCACAAACTCTACTGTCTTATCTGGAGGGGAAAAATAATAAAATAATGAGCCGGGGCCCAGCAAGGTACATGCACATGAGCAGGAAAATAGTGATGCAGAACGGTCATGTAACTATACATAAACAGAACAGTTAATAAGAATATAATCTAGGAAATAGAGAAAATATACTTTGACGGTATTAAATTTTAGAATCAGAAATCAGTAGTCGGTAAATAGAAATAAGTAAACGTTAATTAGCAAACGGAAAACGGTAAGCAGTAGTCGGTGTTCAGTATTCAATAAACTGTAAATAGTAATTGATACTTGGTAGACGGTAAACGGTACTCCATAATCGGTAAATGATACGGTAAACGGTAACATAACATATCGGTAACAGACCCTGCCAGTATACCCTACTAGCTGAGGGGGCGAATAATCGATGATAGATTGTGTTCACTCCACACAATCCAAGGCCTGTGAATGTATCTCATCTCACGGGATCGGTACGGTATGCCACCCGAAGGTAGGCCGATAACAATAATTCCTCCTGACAGTGACGCCTCGAGGAAGGGCGGACCACAAATAACTCCATGGACAGAGTTATCCTCGATTTCCACTGAAAAGTCCTAAGGCATGCCGGAAAACCTATCCAGACTGTAGTCAATCCCGGGTCTTAAATAATAGTAACGGAAATAACCTCTTTATTAAAAACCCTCTTTCATAATCATAGTTTCATATTTTTCTTTCAGCTAACTTCAGAACATACGGTAATGATCTAAAACTCCTTCAATTTTACTTCAACGGTGCATGAAATTTTCATTGGTACAAGTCCATGCAAATTTTCAGAAAAAAATTATACAAGGAGCTTCTCTTCAATATCAATTAGCTTTATATAACTGGAGCTTTGGTTAAAAATCACTAAAACTCCTTCATTTTCGTACGTAGCGCTTCGCCAAAGTCTTCGGACTCAAATTGATCTCTATACATGTGCTTATTCGTGAAATAAATGCCATAAATCCATGCATATACATTAAATCATGTAATTTACTCAAGCTTCACAATATTTTCGAGCTAGGGTTTCATCACATATTTTCGGAAGCAAATCGAACAACATTTACATGCATGTACACGAAATTGTAGCCAAAACTTGCAATAAATATGGATAAACACAAAATCTAACCGAATAATTGAAGGAAACATACTTCATTTACTTTAAGCATGCATCAACATCATTTTAGAACATTTTTATGAACTTTAAAGTAAGAGGAAACGGTAAAAATGAGGGGCCAGTGGGCATGCGGCGAGCGGTGACATTTTGCCAGATACGCTCGAGGGGCCAGCGGGTGCGCGGCGAGTGGGGTAGCTACTGGATTTTACACTCGCTGCAGTGCCTCGGGCGCACAGCAAGCGCCACAAGGCTGCTTGTTGATCTCGGATGTTTTTCTAACTTTTTACTTTCAACCATCATTTTTTACTATGTGTCTTGCCTCTTAATGATACTCATCATTCTAATTACTTCTAATTTTTATGCTTTTGGGTTCCGGGGCCTTACAACTTTCACCAGGGGAATGGTCTTAGTGCGCAACTTCTAATCCTTGAGATCCAGAATCTGTATCGGCTCCTCGACATAGGATAAATCTTTGTCGATAGTCAGGGGCTCGTACTCAATCACGTGTGCAGGATTGTAGACGTACTTTTTAAGCATTGATACGTGGAATACATCGTGTACGCCCGTCAAATTAGGTGGTAATGCCAGTCTGTATGCTACCTCCCCGATCCTCTCCAGAATTTCAAATGGGCCTATAAACCGCGGCTTCAATCTTTCTTTTACCCCGAACCTATATGTTCCCTTAGACGGTGAAACTTTTAGAAAAACAGAATCTCCTACCTCAAAACTCAATTCTTTCCTCCTCTAGTCTGCATAACTTTTCTGTCTACTTTGAGCAACTTTCAGATTATCATAAATCAGTTTAATTTTGTCCACAATTTTTTTCATAATTTTAGGACCTAAAACCCTTTTTTTGCCGGTCTCCTCCCAATGAATCAAAGACTTGTATTTTCTTCCATACAGAGCCTCAAAAGGTGCCATGACGATACTAGCCTAATAACTAATATTATATGCAAACTCAACCAATGCAAGAAAACTGTCCCAAGTCCCTTTCATTTTCAATACCGAGGCCTTTAACATATCCTCAAGAATCTAAATGGTGCGCTTCGATTGGCCATCAGTTTAGGGGTGATACGCAGTACTGAACTTCAGTTTTGTCCCCAACTCCTTATGCAAACTTTTCCAAAATCTCGTGACAAAATGGGGATCCCTATCAGACACGATAGAGAAAAGAACTCCATGAAGCCTCACAATTTCATTCACATATAATTGGGCCAGTCTATCACGAGAATATATCATCCTGATCTCGAAGAAGTGGGCTGATTTTGTCAGCCGATCAACTATAACCCAAATGGCATCATGATTCCAAGGAGTCTTTGGCAAACCAGATACAAAACCTATAGGAATATCTTCACATTTTCAGTTCGGGATAGGCATTGGCTGTAATAACCCAGAAGGCTTCCTCCTTTCAGCTTTCAGTTGCTGACATATAAAGCATTTCTCCATATAAGCCATAATATTTCTCTTCATATATTCCTCCACCAGAAAATTTTTTCTTTAGATCCTGATACATTTTATTCGTCCCAAGGTGGATTGCATACCTGGACTGGTGAGCCTCCTTCAAAATCTTCTCCTTAAATTCCCTATCATTTGGTACACATAGTCAGTATCTTAACCTCAATATCCCATCAGCCCGAACATTAAAATCATTATGAGATTCCTTATTTAGATTACTTATAATATCCACAAGGAACGAATTATTTACTTCCTTCTCCTTAACTTTGCTAATTACCTCCGGTTAGATCTGGAGATAAGACGTAACGTTGGATATCACACTGCTTCAGATAATCCAACATTTTCATCTGCTTAACTTGCAACATGGCCACATAACCCGATCAACGACTTAATGCATCCGTAACTACATTAGCCTTTCCTAGCTTATACTGTATTTCATAGTCATAGTCCTTCAAGAAATTAAGCCATCTCCTTTGCCTCATTTTAAGTACTTTTTGTGAAAATAGGTACTTCAAACTTTTATGATCATAATACACAAGGAACTTTTCGCCATATAAATAATGTCTTCAAAATTTCAAGGCAAACACCACAGCAGCTAGCTCTAGATCGTGGGTCAGATAGTTCTTCTCATGTACTTTCAGTACTCTAGACCCATAAACTACAACTCTACCACACTGCATCAGTACACATCCTAAACCTACCTTAGAGGCATCACAGTATACCTCAAAAGCTCCTGAACCCTCAGGAATAATCAATACTGGAACAGTAGTCAAGCAATCCTTTAACTCCTAAAAACTCTGATCACATTCCTCAGTCCACTTAAATTTAGCCTCCTTCTTCAGCAATTGAGTCAGAGGCATAGCAATCTGCGAGAAAATCCCTACAAAATGCCTTTAATAACCTACCATGCCTAGAAAACTCCTAATCTCAGTCATAGAAGTCAGCCTACTCTAATTTCAAACAGCCTCCACCTTCTTTGAATCCACAGAAATACCATCATTAGAAATTACATGCCCCAGAAACATCACCTTCCCTAGCCAGAATTCACATTTAGTTTAGCATATAATTTTTCCTCGTGGAGCACTTGAAGTACTATCCTCAGATGAGTTTCATGCTCCTCATAATCCTTTGAATATATCAGGATGTCACCAATAAAAATTACCATAAATTTATCCAGAAACGGCCTGAACACCCAATTCATCAGATCCATAAAAGCAGTTGGAGTATTCGTAAGGCCAAAAAGCATAACAAGGAACTCATAATGGCCACAACGTGTCCGAAAAGAAGTCTTAACCACATCTTCTAGCTTAATCCTTAATTGATAATAATCGAACCTCAAATCAATCTCTGAGAACACTCGAGATCCTTACAATTGATCAAATAAATCATCAATTCACGACAGAGGATACTTTTTCTTAATCATGATTTTATTTTTACTCACGATAATCAATACACAGCCGCAAAGACTAACTTTCTTCCTCACAAATAATATCAGTGCACCCAAATGTGATACACTCGGTCTAATAAAGCCTTTATCTAACAATTCTTGCAATTGTAATTTTAATTCCTTCAATTCAGCCAGAGCCATACGATAAGGGGTATTAGAAATCAGACTAACATCGGGAACAATAGCAATTTCAAACTCAATCTCCCAGTGTGGAGGCAATTCAGGTAACTCTTCTAGAAATATATCTTCAAAACCACAAACAACTAAGATGTCCTTAGTCAGCACACTATGACTCCCAGTGGTACAGGTATATAACAGGTAAGTTTTATACCTACTTTTCATCAAATGCTTAGCATGTAAAGCAGAAATTAGCCCAGGCACCTCCTTCTTCCTAATACCTTGAAAGAAAAAGGATTCCATTCTAGAAATGTCGAACTGAACCCTCTTCAGAAAATAATCAATATTGGCATGGTGTTTAGCCAGCCAGTCTATCCCCAAAATCACATCAAAATTACCCATGTTTAGTAACACCAAATCCATAGTCAAACATTTCCCATTTACCTCAACCATATATTCAGGATATACAATATTAGTAATCACAGGAGATCCAGTGGGAGTTAACACAGACAATTCATAATCTAGAATACACGGGGTAGATACAATATAACATGAAAACTGTGGAAAAATAAAGGAGTGGGTAGACCCCGAATCAAATAATATAGAAGTAGGAACTCTACAAATAGATAGGGTACCTTCCACAATGTTTAGAGATGCCTCCGGGTCCTGAATAGTCACTACGAAGGCCTTAGCAGAAACGGTAGGCTTGTTTTCCTCTAGCCTCGGAGATAATGAATAGTCCTTCACCACATGGCCCTGCTATCCACATCTAAAACATGGTCTCGATACCTTGCGACATGCTTTCCTCGGATATTTCCTCCCACAGAAAGTGCACTCAGTAGCTGATGCTCTAGAACAAGTCACTGATTGAGTCGAAACAATACTTTTCCCCTTATTAGCTGTCCTAGCCTTCTTAGACGGTTCAGAAGATCCCACATTAGATCCAACACTGAATCTGGCTCGGCTAGTAGTCCTCTTTGCATAGAATCTCTCTGTCTCTACTTTCTTCTCATAGATTACTGCCCTGTCTAGAATTTCAGTATAAGTTTGGAGCTTCAGGATTGATAGTGACATCCTAATATCGTCTGTGGCCCTTACTGAAACTTTTTTGCTTTTCTTAATTCATCTTCTACGTAATAGGACAAAAATCAGGATAACTCAGTAAATTTTGTATCATATTCCATTACCGTCATATTCCCCTGTCTCAACCTCATAAATTCCTGCTCCTTCTGATCTTGGAGGCTGGATGGAAAATATTTTTTCATAAATGCGTCCTCAAATATCTTCCATGTGATTTCATCATCAGGCAATCCTAACACCCTCTTTCTCATACTCCACTAGCTATCAGCTTCTCCTTCCAGCTTATACACCACGAAGGTGACCATCTCCGGATCAGTACACTAAATCACGGTAAAAATCTTCTTCATTCTCTTTAGCCACACATCTGCTTCTACCAGATCAGGCTTACCTAAAAAACCTGGTGCTCGCTCTACAGTAAATCTTTCAAATGTCAGAGGAGTAAGAAATGCTGGAGTTGGCTCGGTATAGGGACCGGAGCCATATCCCTCTGCTCGACAGATTCCACCACATTTGTTATTCTTTCCAACAAGTCCACACATGTAGCCTCCCGATCGTGGGGAGTATTGGCACCACTGTGGTTATTTCTTCTATTCTTTCTACTAGCCATCCTATAATCAAAGTAAACACAACATTGTAACCTCAAGAAATCAGTTAAAGGAAGAGATATTCAATAACTTAATAAAATTTAAACCAAGTCTAATGACCAATTCCTAAAAGTCCTAGTCACTTTAGCTACCCTGACCTATTCCCACAGAAATTCAGTACAGAAATTTAAGCTTATGCTTTCGCTTTTTGGTCGATCAATTTCTAAGGCATCTCATTTCTCTGATACCAATTGTGATGGAACAGATTTTTTTCTCAGTTAATTCCGTCATTCAGAATAGGAATAGAAGCCTAAGACTCATTTAAAGTTCTAGGAAAAAACAGGCAGAGTTTTTTCTAAAATTGGGCTAAATAGAAATATAAATCTGCACAAAACCTGCATAACAAACTACTACATGCACACAACTATCCATTAAACCATAATTTTTTCTATAACACGCGTTCACAGGACCACAGATGCCATCAATGGCTTATATATAATCCTATCCACTAAATCAGATGCATATAAGATATGCAATCTAGGAACTGTACAGAAATCAAGAAAATATATAGCGGAAGCAGAACTGTTAAGTTGCAGAAGTATAGTTTCCTATTTTATCACATACATCACATGTGTTTCTATATATTAAATCCATATACATATAATCCGTATATCAAAGTCAGGTCTTTACATCCAACTGTTTGTCCAAAAATTTTTTCAAAATACTTCAGATCTTTAGAAGTCTTCAGATTAAGCTTTAGATCACTCATCGTCTGGTAATAACTCTATAGTCTCATCTAGGGGAGGAAAAACAGTAAAAGAGTGAGTCGAGACCCAGCAAAGTACATATAGGCATATAGTGAAACTTTTATGCAGAACGAAATACAGTAAAACGGATACAGATACATGTTAAAACATAATTGCTATAAAGTAGTAACTTACAGAAACTATAGTAGAGCATGACGCAAGAGATTACAGAACTGTCGAAAAAACAAAAACACTCAAGTTTCGAAAAACAGAAATCAGTGTAATCATACTTCGTTAATACTAAATTGATAAGACAGGCTTCAGAAAGTAGAAATTTGTTTCAATTCTATAAATTATAGAAAATTCATTTCCTATTAGTAAAGGACCCAACCAGTAGACCCTACTAGCAGAGGAGGCGAATAATAAATGATAGATTATGTTTGCACACAATCAAAGCTAGTAACAGTCATCCCGTCTTATGGGACATCCCTTCTCATGGGCTTCAGTACAGTACGCCGGTCGGTAACAGTAACTATCCTCTAGTTTAACGCCCTGAGAAAGGACAGACCACAAATAACACTATGAGGTCCCGGACCCGAAACCATAATAATTTGGGAGTAATTAAAATGATGATAATCTATAAGAGGCCAAACATGCATTGAAAAATGAGGGTTGGAAGTAAAAAGTAGGAAAATACCCGAGTTCAGTTGGCAGCAAGTCTGCGCCTCCCGTGCACCCAAGGCACGGCAGCGAGCACAAAATCCCAAACCTAGCCCGCACGTCGCGCACCCTAGCGTTGTGACGGAACGGGATTTTTTTTTTTTTTTTGCAACACAGGATCCTGATGCCATCTAGGACCCATATACTTTTAACCATAAGAAGTATAGCGGAAGTTAGTCTAACATCCTGCGGAAGCATTCATCTTCATTTCAAAATATTCATTTTTGAGTACATAATCAAAATGTCTAATTATGAAAGTCTATGAATCATAATCAAGTCATTACAATGACATTCTCCAAAAATAAGTTTTCGAGTCTTTAATGATTCTTCAGACAAGTTCTAATCACTCCAACTCGTCAGGCACAAGCTCTAAAGTTTAATCTGTAGGGGAGAAAAATAGAAAACAGTGAGCCAGCGTTTAACAAGCTACATGCAGATTTCTATAACATTTGTACTGTCAGGCGAATGCATAAATAATAATAAACAATAGCGGATTAGAAAATTAATGTAATCAATGCAGGAAAAATCAAAACAGAACCATATGCAATACTATGATCAATACTTAGCCGGATGAAGGTCGAACAGAATGTCAGAGCGAAAAACAGTGTCGGTTTCGTTATAAACGTCTTCTTTTATTCTTCTGTTTGCGGAGGGGGCATTAATCGAGGATAGATTGTGTTCAGTCCACACAATCCAAGGCCGATAACTGAACAGAAGTATCCCGTCTCGTGGGATTGGTGTGCCACCCGAAGGTAGGCCAGAAACTTATGCTTTCCTCCTGACCGTAACG
>JAODPA010068202.1:0-10300 GCA_025585075.1 Nepenthes mirabilis | reverse complement strand
AAATTATATGACAGATAAAGTTATCTATCAGAACAATACTTTTATTGATCTATTAATAGCAAGTAAATCTACGCTATTGAAATGAATAATATATCTAGAGAATTTGGATTAAAAAATCGTATATACACTTCTTGTAACGAAATCCGTGGACAACTAATTAGGGATAGTTATAATGAAATTTATAAGTCATTTTTGAAAGTAATTAAAGAAAAATAAGAAAGTGATGAGTATTATATCCGATGGCCAAAAGAAATTGGCCCAAGATGATTTTAGGTCAGAGGACAAAACTCAACGGTCCAAAATGTCTGTGCGATTCATTTCAGTAAATATGATCGAGACTAATTAAACGGCCAAGATGGTTCTCTCACTAACGACATTGAACATTAGTTAAAACTACTGTCGAGATAGAACTTAACCATTCGTCAATTTTTTTAACAGTTAACTGTCGCCCTCTTTCTATGAAAGCCCTTCCTCTCCTACCAAAGAGGGATTACTTCATAATTTCTCAAATAGAGAACACAAACAATAAAAAGATGCAAAAAGAGCACCCTTTCTCTAAATCTAAGACGCCACTATAAGAGCGCAAGCCCTTGAACAAAAATATACATTTTAAATCATCTATCTTTTTTTTTATTTAAAAACGATACTGTCTTAAGTGTAAGAGGATATATCAGGGAGTAAATGTCGCCAATCTATTAACTGCTATTTTGTGATTGCACAAGATTACAACTAAAGACATATGGAGACCGAGCACGCCATAATACCAAACAGACAAATCTATTTATCCGTATAACAATCAGAGTTCTCAGACGCAAAATTGGCACTGTCTGTGGGAAGCATGACTAAAAGTCTGGAAACCACGATCTTGATAATAGCATGGTGAACAATAGAGTACAAGTCAGTACACCCATTAGAGACACCACTTTATGTGGCAACTGTCCTCCTCTGGTCAATCGAATGGATGACCATCCCAATCCTTGTGTACATGCACTTGTGATGAAAATAGACATCTCTAAAGCCGTCCAGACAATTTACACTCAGTTGGACGAGCGACCAAAAAGGGTCCCATCTTCGGCCTCCCAAACTGCTACGCTCACGAGCAGGAATAAGGGAAGAAAGCACCCTTTTGAGAAGTTTGACTAACAATATGACCTTGAGACTAAAACAACTTCGAGCAATAAAGTCCCGTCGCGATTTGAAGGTCGTTTAAATTTTAAAATTCAAGAGGATAGCCCTGAGAGACAAAACCCTCGATACTTTCGTGATGAGAGGGTGCCCACATTTCATGAAGGACCCTCTCATAGTGAACATCCTCTAAGGGCTACGAGCCACCTAGTTTCTCAATCTGCACAAAATCCCCTCGAATTGAGGAAATTACTCAATGAAAAGAAGATGACGGCTCCTCCTCGAATGGAAGAAAAAGTTGAAAGAATTTGGCAGTGTGTCTTTGGAGAAGACACAGGAGGAAGAGCTGTTGATTTGTGGAGGTCTTCATTTACAAGGGAGATCCATACGCACTCGCTACCACATATGTTCAAGATGCCGGTTTTGGATCCATAGAGTGAAAGTTCTGACTATATGGATCATCTGGACTATTTCTATACTTTTTTAAACTTTCAAGGCTTAGATGAGGTAGTAATGTGCCTCTACTTACCCCTAACCTTAAAAGGAGACGCCCAAATATAGTTCTATTAGTTTCAACCGAACTCCATTAGAACTTTCTAGGATATGGTTGACAGCTTCCTATTCCAATTTGCCTCTAGCAGGAGGGAGAAGAAGCAGCCATGACATCTAGTCTGAGTAAAGTAAGGGCTAAATGAAAGTTTGAAAAAGTTCTTGATCAGATTCACGATCGAGGTCAGGAAAATTTTGAAACTCACCGAAAAGGTAAAGCTTAGCACTTTTATATCCATGTTAAAGCTCGGTGACTTTTTTAGGCATTTAGCTCACAACAACCCGCAAAATTTCAGAGAGGTCAAGGCCATTACTCAAGCCTATATAGCAGCCGAGGAAACCAATAAAGCAAAATAATCAGAAAGAAGGGATCACCCCCACTAAAAGATGGTGGAGGGGAAGAGAAAAAACAATGACAATATGGATTCCTGAGGATCAAGAAAGTAGTAGAAGTCTGAGTCAGCATCTAGAAGGGAGTTCAGACATTAAGATCTGACCCCCCCCCCCCTAAATGACTCTCTTGCCAATATCCTAATACAGATTCGAGATGAAAAATTTTTTCAAATGGTCGAAGGCGTTGAAGAATCTTAATGGAGGTGACCAGTTGAAATATTATTACTACCATCGGTGTAGAGGCCACAATATTGAAGATTGTAAGACACTACAGAAAGAAATTGGAGAGCTAATCTAGAAGGGATGTCTCAATCAATTTCTACAAAGACCTTGACAGGCTTCTAGGGGAGCAGATGGAGATGAGATCAAACAGCCAAGGAATCGAGTGCAGCTAGCGTCGAAAGTATGATTACCATGTGCCCCGCTCGAGATGATATTCCGGAGAGTTCGAGAATGGCTCTCGGCTACAAAAAACCAAGGATGAAAAATAGTGACGATGTTATTAGTTTTAGTGATAAAGACTTGACTCATTTAATATCTCCACATTCTGACCCCTTAATAATGAAAGTTCTAAAAATTGAAACGAGTATTTATTAATAATAAAAGTTCTAAAAATTTACTTTATCATGATGTGTTCTTTAAATTAGAATTAAAAAGAACTCAATTAAAAATCTCAGAGGGACCCTTATATAAATTGGATAATGAACAAGTACTTGTACAATGAGTTGTCCAACTAGAAGTCACATTAGGTACCTATCCGAGGATGGCCACCAAGATATTTTCTTCTTGATTGTTGACCTTTCATTGGTCTACAATGCCATCCTTGGACAACCCTACTTAACAGCATTCGGAGTAGTGACTTTAATCCCGCATCTAAAGATAAAGTTTTTAACTCCATTTGGCATTGGAGAAATCTTAGGTGATTAAATGATCGGCCAGACATGTTACCTATCTCAAGTTACTTAGACGCCCATAAGTCAACCGACCCAAGACCTTGACTTTCGTGACAATACCACGTTATTACAAGCCCTGTCTGGAGAGTTAACAGATTAAATTCCATTGAACTCCAATGATCCTGAAAAGTACATACAGATTGGGAGTTCTTTGTCCAAACCACTTCCAAGTCAACTTATCGATTTTTTTCAACAAAATTTGGACGTCTTTACTTAGACACCTAGCGACATGTTAGGGATACCGACTGAAATAATTGTCCATAAGTTTGACCTAGATCCCGGTCATAAATCTGCCTGACAAAATTAAAGAAATTACTCGATTGAAAATTTGATTGCTATTCGAGAGGAGGTGAAGAAATTGTTGGATACTTGATTCATCAGAGAAGTTCAGCACCCATTATGGTTATCAAATATAGTTATGGTGAAGAAAAGTATTGTAAAGTGGAGAATATATATTGATTTTATTGACGTCAAACAAAGTCTGTCCAAAGGATAGGCTTCCATTACCAAGAATTGATTTACTTGTAGACTCAACATCTGGACATAGACTACTCAATTTTATGGATGCATACTCGGATTATAACCAAATTCGGATAAGCCCAGAAGATAAGGAGCATACGTCATTTATAACTGGCCAAGGGACATCTTTTTATAAAGTTATGTCCTTCAGTTTAAAAAATATCAGTGCTACTTCTCAACGACTCGTCAACAAAATATTCAAGTCACAGATCAGACAAAATATGAAAGTATATATGGATGACATGCACATAAAAAGCTAGGCATTCAACGACCATATTCGCGATCTAAATGAGGCGTTCAATGTCCTTAGGGCACACCAAATGAAGTTTAATCTAATCTCGAAAAAATTTTTGGGTATCATTATTTCACATCAAAAAATAGAAACAAATCCTGAGAAGATTAATACAATCTTGGATGTCAATCCACCTCGGATAGTAAAAGAAGTCCAAAAATTAACTAGAAGACTAGCAGTATTCTTTCGCTTCTTGACTAAATCAGCTAAGAAATACTTACCTGTTTTCAAGGCCCTGAGGGGAACAAAGGCTATTGGCTTCTAGTGGACTATGGAATATGAATCTACTTTTCGAGAACTCAATGAGTATCTGTCAAACCCGTCACTATTAACTTCTCCACAATAGGGTAAGGAGTTATATTTATATCTGACTGTGTTTAAAACTGCTCTGAGTTCTATTCTGAATCGGCAACTATCCGACGAGTAACAACCTGTATACTATGTCAGCAAAATTTTGACCGACCCAAAAACTCGTTATTCCTGTGTCGAGAAATTCCAACCATATTTTCAGGTACACAAAATTATTATCCTGACTGACCAACCATTAAAAGAAATTCTGCAGATGTCAGATGTGTTAGAACGACAAATCAAGTGGGCCATTGAATTGAAAAAATTTGACGTAAAATTTTGACCAATGCCATCCTTAAAAGGCCAGACCCACATAAATTTCATTATTGAAACGACCCCAATTTTGAAAACCCTTGATCCCAGTGAGGGCGACGGCCTAGAAAGCACTCCAATATGGACTTTGCACGTGGACAGCTCTTAAATGCAAGTTGGTTGTGGAGTTGGAGTGGTGTTAAAAATACTTGACAGTTCAAAAATAAAGTATTCAATGACTCTCGAATTTTCAACAACAAAATGTAGGTTTGGTATACTTGAAATCATTGTAATCGATAACGGGACCTAATTTACCGGCAAATGTTTCACAAAGTACTGTACTAGTTTGAAGATAAAGTTAGTTCACATTTTCATCGCTTATCTACAATGTTACGGATGAGTAGAAGTTACTAACCGCACAATACTACATGGTTTAAAGGCAAAACTTGAAAATGTTGGGAGCTCGTTGGTGGACAAACTCCCATCCGTCCTTTGGTCACATAGGACGACACCCAGAGAGCCAACCCGTGAGACTCCCATTAGTTTGTGTTACAGGATCGAGGCCGTTATTCCAATGGAGATTGGATTCCTTAATCTTCAGGTTGAGTCTTTCGATTTGCGTTATAACTTAGAAAGATTTTGAGAAAATCTTGATCTACTTGAAGAAGTCTGAGACAAGACACGGTTGCGGATGACAGCTTATCAACAAAGGATGTGGGAGACTTAGTGTTAAGGAGTTTTAAAGCCACATGCAAAAATGCTGACCGGAGCAAGCTCTCACATAATTGGGAAGGGTCGTTCCTAGTCTCAGCCATTCTTAAGAATGAGACGTACAAGTTTTGCACCCAGAATGGTAAACTAGTTTCGTGGACTTGGAATGTCTCTCACCTTAAAAAATACTATCGATGATTGAATGTACAACCAAGTAAGATTTGCATCATGAAAAGTGCTTGTAACTTTGTAAAATTTCATTAATAAAATTTTAGTTGTTTACTAATTTTTGTGCTTGCTTGTTTTTCATCACGTTGCATAACCTAGGTAGCTCCTAAGTTAGGTGAAATCCACTAACCTATATTTTGGACCACACTTAGTGATCGGCAAAATTTAGTCATGTAATTGAGTGACCCGGACGAGGTCAATGATTAAAATTTGGTTATACAATCAAGATGCTTGGACGAGGTAGAGGGCTAAAAATTTGGAGTGCTTCCTTGGAAGCATACATGCAAAGATTATCAATGTAGTATTGTTAGCTAAACATGATTTTAGAAAAATTTAAATTAGACACACGGAAACTTCGACACCCTTCGGACAATTCAAGGGACCGAAACCGTGAGTTAACAATAACTTAAGTAATATTTAAAGTCAGACATATAAAATATTCAACTAACAAAACACAAAAGAAAGAGAGAGTCAACTTGAAAAAAAATTTTCATTCATTAAAAATTAATTACATGTAAAAAAAATATAAATTGTTCTTGTGAAGAAGGACGAGGTCGAGGAGTTTCCAGCAAAGGCTCCCAAAAGTCCACATCATCCCTGGGAAGATACAACACATCAAAACTATAGCAAGCATTGGCATTCTTCGAATGAAGTGCAGAAATAGGAACACCAAGGGCCACCATTTGAACAATATGTTGGCATAAGTTGATACCTTTCCAATAACTACGCTCCAACACTTTCGTGATGTCATCGGGATGAATAGAAGTCCAAAACTCACTCTTAATCTTGAAGTTCTAGTCTCTAAGGAGGGCATACCTTTGCTTCATATCAGTCATTTCACACTCAAATTGAGAGATACACTCCTCAGAAACCAGAAGCTTCTCTTTCTCCATGTAGTTGTAAGCTAAGTGATTGGCAGCGCCAGTAAGACGATTAGCCATCTCTTGGAATTACAGAGAAAATAGAGGAAGTTAACAAATATAAAGAGAATAACGTGAATGTTAAAGAAGAGTTTGGACAATATCTCAGAGATGGAGATGCCCTCGAGAATTGCATCATTTGAAGGGATCTCTGAGACCACTTAAACCTCGGGCTTTGGACACTCTGAGTGGGCCACCTCTGCCTCCTCCTGAACTCCTTCAAGTGCAACATTCCCCTCGGACATAGGTGTCTAGGGGTTGGAACCAGTTGTTCCAGTAACTGGCGCGAGCGTTGCTTCGAATTCGACCTCAGCCATGAGATCCTTCATAAGTGGCACGTTTGCCACAGTGACTTGACCCTTAGTCTCTACTCCAAAATGGACCTCGTTCGCTAGGGGCTCGGGATAATACTCCTCTGCGATATTAGTGTGAAGTTTCAAAGTGGCCATTTCAGCCATATTGGTTACAGGGAACTCAAGTACTGTCATTCCCCCAACCTCATCAGATAGAGTCTCGCTAATCCAAAAAGTACCCTCAGCAAAAGTAGATGGAAAATCAAGCAGGGGCTCCTCAGGAAATGGAGGTAGAACAGCAAAACCCCATATGAAGTAAGTAGTGGGGCAGGGATCGGTACAACTTCAGACACTTCCTCGGCAACGGACTCTAAAGATTCATTGCCTTTAACTGGCCCGACAACACCTGAAACTTGGGTCGAGGAAGACACAAAAGTTGGGTCTAATATGACCGACAAGCGTTCCCTCCTTATTAATTGCTCAATTGTGGCCTCGTCCTCAGAACTAGACTCAGCCGATGCCTCTTTATTTTCAGGCGCTACGACCGATGACTCTTTTATTTGAATACCCTTCGAGGCCTCCTTGTGATTGGGTATTTTGGCCGAAGACTCGTTTATTTTGGGGGCCTTAGCCCTTCTTTTATACTTTCTTCTATGAACCGACGGGGCGTCCAACCCCTCAACCCCAGACTTCCAATTAGCTTTAGCAAGGGATTCAGCAAATAGCCAATGGTTCTCTTTATACTCATAGAAGGTTGCAATCTTTTCCCAAATAAGGTTTGTCAACGCTTGGACTGTGGTCTTGTCATGTTCAGAAACGTCAGTTTGCAAAGCAGCAGAAAAATAACCCCACTCAGTACAAAGTTTCCATGTGGAAGGAACTGCTAAATAAAAAATCGGTCCTTTTACCTTTTTGTGGAATCAGGGTTTTCTCCACTTAAGTCGTATTCCAATCTAGGAGAAATAGTGATCCAATCTTGTCCATACTGGAAACGGAACAAAACTTTCACAATCATGGCATTAAAAATCAGGCTGTGAATTCAAGCAAAAATATATAAATAAACGAGATACCTCACATCATTTGGCTTAAGTCTAGCGATTGGTATGTGAAGTTCTACCATTATTTTGTAGAACTCTCAAGCTAATGAAAATCTGAGATCACCCTTCAGATGGGTATCGTACACGGTAATATATCCTTTTGGAGGAGAAGAAGCTTGTCCACTCATCGTAGGTAAAAGATAAACTAAAGAAGTTGAAATTTTGTACTGAGCTCAAAGGTATTCCACATCGGTAGAAGTGAGGATTGATTGAATGTTTTCAACTCCAGGAATCATGAAAAATCACCAACAGTAAAAGCAACAGGAAACTTCGAGTGACAAATTGGAAGCAAAAGAATCAAAAAATATTTCCTAAGCGTTCGACCACCTATTTATAGGCAGAGGAGAAAGCATGAAACGACACCGTTCAAATTTAAAATTCAAAAGACACGCCTCACCATGACACTGATACGTGTCGACTGCCCATTTGCACTGCCAAACATCAAATCGCTCGATATCAATAATAATGATTTGTGCGTTTCCAATGAGCCGTTCAGTATCCAAAGCGATGCGCATTTAATGCAGCGATTGACGGCAAAGATAGAGGTCATCAGGTTAATTGTCCTCATCCAATGGAAGCCTTCGGACTAAAAGATTTTATCCGATGAGCTAATAAAGCTTGCCAGATAAGACTTCAACCTCGAACGAAGAATGCTTTTGGGCTTTATGCTAGAATACTAAATTTCAAACCTCCTGGCATTGAAGGCTACTGTTGAGTATTATATCTGACAGCCTAAAGAAATCGGTCCAAGATGATTTCAAGTCAAAGGACAAGGTTCAACGGCCCAAAACGTTCATATGATAGACCGTATTTACTGCTGAAAATCCGGTAAAGTTCTGTCTGTAATACAACTGTCAAGCTGATACCAAACTTATACAATAAACCAAATACATCGAAATGACTCCATCATCCAACAACATACGACATCCATAAACACAGGATCCAAATACCACATTAAAATTCGTGACTCCAATGTTATATCTTCAGACACAATATTGGATATAGAGATGCCACTAGACCATAACAACTTGCAAAAGTATAAATAAATTCAAACACAGTGAAATTAAACTATCTAATCATCAGTCATATATACCATATACATTAAGATTCCTAACTGAAATATAAATATATATAATTTCCCATAAAATATACAACATTGCAAATAGAAATTTTCGATATGATCTTTCAAATCTAAAGCCTAGTCCACTTTTAGTCTCTACTCCACCTCATTGAGTATAATAGGTTTGTGCTAATATGGAGGTAAGGAAAAGCGGTAAGGAGGAACAAAATGCTCAATAAGTGTAATATAATCAAAGACGATAACAATATATATAAAATAAAGTAAAAGAGAGATATATAAGTACAATGAGGATACGTAAATATAAAACATGATCGAATGTGTTTTCGAAATACAGATGACGTATTATATTTTATCCTTCTTTTCTTTAAAATGTAAATTTTATATAATTATTTATCTTTACGGATCAGGGCCAGTAAGCCTTACTAGCTAAAGGTGCATGAGAACGAGGAAATGATGATGATACTCTACATGATCTAAAGCCAAACTACATACTCAACGTACCGTATCGGATAGTATACGCTTTCGCTGGTATATAAGGCCAAACACCACGTGGCATAGTGGTACACCCATCACCCAGTATACAGGGTCAATAAAACGCTACCCTAACCTCTCACGGTCCAGAGGCAATCCTCGTCCTTATACGGCCAGGATAATCCTTGGGTTTCCAGTATAATACCAATGGCATGCCAAGGGATATCACCCTCCAAAATCATAATTCTGTGATCCTAGTTTCATGATTCTTATTCTTTGAGGAAAGGTCCACCAAATTTCTTTCACATAATTCTCACTCCGGGAGAACGAATTTCACATATATCGAATTATGGCATTCCCTTCGTATATTTGCATACTTTTTATCTTTTCTTTTGATTAAATCTTCATATGACTTAATTTATATGCATAAATATCGTAAAGCATAAAAACGGTAAAAATTCTTACCAACGTGAGCCAAACGTGACCTTAAGGCTTCCGAATAATTAACCCTTTTACAATTGGTTAACAAATATATTTTTTAAAAAATATAATTAAACACATAAAAATATATATGTAACTTAATTAATAATTAAACAACACTAAAATTATACAAAATTTATCAAAGAGGCTCGCCTGAACAGTATCGGCGTGTGAACAGTGCCCGTTTGTGTATAATCGGACTAATCTCAAAAAATTGGGCATCCAATAGGTGAATTACCAAATTCAAGACATGAGTATTCATAATCTCAAGTCAATTTATGTATAAAACTCAAAATAAAAGATTAAATGAGGTACAGACACGGGTTAGGGTTCCAGCGAACGGAATTTCATTTAAAACTACCAAATCAAATATTCAATCGATAAATTAATATATATAGGATATGGGTAATAATATTCTAGGAAAAATTTATATAAAAACCCCAAAAATCGGAGGGCGAAATCAACCAGGCGCGGGGTTAGGGTTTTCGGTGGAAAAATCGGTCAAAATCTACGAAATTGAACATAAAATTTATGTATATGCATGCTCATGTTATATGTATCATAAATACATGCATGGGTCGGGTATCA
>JAODPA010068201.1:0-10301 GCA_025585075.1 Nepenthes mirabilis | reverse complement strand
AGTTTTGTTTTAATGCTCTAAAATAATTCTCTAAAGCTTTTATATGGTGATGCGTTTTTGGATCCGAACTTCGAACAGATTCGGATGATCCTCTTGTCGTGGCTCTAGCTCCGTTCCCTGAGTCGAATCCTGCACACCATTAAACAGAACAGGAGGTCAGCATTTTCGGCGGAAAATTATCCCACCGAAAACACTTCGACGCTCAAGTCAGTAAAACAGTCTTCGTAAGAAAGAAACTGAAATTGAGAGAGAGAGAAAGAGAAAGAGTGTTTGATCCAGATGTAAGAGAGACGTGAGGTCTTCTTGGATCTGGAAGGTGGGAAGGTAGTAAACAACCATGAGGACTCGCTTGTTGCCTTAGGGTTTTTTGGAGAGTGAATGTGGTAGAGAAGGCATATTTCTCAGAGCACTCAATCGTCTTAGAAAACATATGCAGTTGGATGCATTGAAGAAAGCGTCAATGAAAGCATGCCCTAAATGATGATTCAATGGCTTCTTTTGTAGCTGAGAGGACGATCCTCCTTCTTTGGAAGGAGCGATTTCCTTCCTAATCTGCTGGCTGACCTGCCTTTTGGAGCAGATGCCAGTTGCCATGCTGATCGTGATTATTCCCTTGTGGGGCGGCCAACAACTTTCCAAATCGGGTGCTTTTCTTCCGCGCATGTTACCGTTGGAAAGCCTCAGCTGGCAAGGATTTGGAGAAAATCTAGCACCTTTCTTATATGGGAGGCGCCAATATTTCCAGTGTCCCTTTCGGTGCCTGCTGAGATCGTGGAATATCCTTAAAGAATCGTTGTTGGCCTTTTGATGATTTGTGGGCTTAAAGTGGTCAGGCCCGTTACTGTAGAAGGGCTTCTTGGGGCCCAACGTGCAAAAGGCGGAAGGTCAACGTTCAAGTTGACCGGCAGCGTGCGTGTTAGCCGCCCTCATGGAAGATGTCAGTTATTAGCCGCCTGATGGGCCATGGGTCTGAGTAAGCCAGGCCCATTACTGTAGTAAAGCCCTTTTGAGCCCAAGGTGTGTAAGGCAGACGGTCAACGTTTGAGAGTTGACCGTCCGTTTGAGAGTTGCCCGCTTGTTTGAGAGTTTGCCACCCGGACGGTCAACGCCAATATTGACCGTCCTGGTCTTTCTAGCTTTTGGGCCTGTTTTCCAATTGGGTCATTAGGGTGTTGACCACCGTCTTGGGCCTTTGTTGACTTTCTGAGTCCAGACCATTTCTGGTACACCATCATTAGCCCGCCATGCTGGTGGCCAGAAGTCTGGCCTTCAGTATGTTCATGATGGGATGCCTTTCCTTACTTTGAGGATCTCGTGGAAATTCGTGAAAAGCATGAGGGAGAGTTTGACAGGAATTATTGACCGTCCCGGTCAATTTCGGGGAACAAGAATTGTTGACCGTCCTGGTCAAATCCAGAGCGTTAGAATTGTTGACCGTCCTGGTCAATTCCGGATCGCCAAAATTATTGACCGTCTTGGCCAATTCTGGAAGCATTTTCTGCCAGCCTTTGGCCGGTTTACAGGGTAGAAAGCGACACATGTCTCCCGTTAGTTGGGCAGAGACCCTGGCCATTAATGCACCAGAGATCTGTCCTTTTGCAAGGTCAAGTAGGGAGGTGACACGTGGCGAGTCTGACAGCGTCATTAATAAGGGGTTTCACGCTTGGCGCTTAAGTTTTCCTTCCGTATTTTTGAAATCATTTACGCCTTCAGCCCGTCGTCTTCTTCCTTCTCGTTTCTCAGACAGACCTTTCTAACGAACCCTAGCTTTTGCTCGATCATGGCTTCTGTGGTAGACTTCTTGTCCGTCTTGAGGGAAAACGATATTAAGGCACTGTGCGTTGAATTCAATATTCCAAAGGAGATGGCTTGGAGAATTCCAGACAAGGACGACAAAGCCTTTACCCCACCGGAGGGGTACATTACCGTCTACGAGGCCCATCTGAGGAGCGGCCTCCGCCTACCATTGCCGGAGGAGTTAGAGTCGATCATGAAGGCTCTGCGGATTCCCATTGCTCAGCTCCACGCTAACGCCGTAAGGTATCTTTGTACTCTATGTATTTTTGCTCAAAAGCTTGGCCAAAAGTTTAGGATGACTAACGTTAGGGTTGTATTCAAATTGATCCATGGGGGTGAGTGGGTATCGCTCACTCCCCGTACCGGAATACAAATTAATACGGCCATCCACAATTCGTTGAAGAACTGAAAAAACCGGTTCTTCTTCGTGAAGGTGGGGGAGAAGTGGCCTCTTGTGAGGAGCTGGGGCGAGATTCCGGAGGTGTACTTTGGTACGCCGTCTGCGACGGATTGCACCGCCTACACATGGCTAACTAAGGCCATACAGGCCAATCCTAATGAGTTTAAGAGGGACTTCTTGGTCTCCCGGGCGGAGACCAAGAAGGTCCAATGGGGGCCGCCATCACTGGTTCAGAAGTCATGCCCTCCGGTTATGATGATGAACCCTGAGGACTCAAGAGGTGTGATCATCTGCTCAAGGCTCCCGGAGGAGGAGGTTACTGAGAGGGTAATTGGTACGCCCTCCTCATCTTCGTCTCAAATTGATTATGTGGTTGCCGGGATCTGTGGCGGATCCGGTAGCATTGCTGAAGCGGGGAGGTTCATGGAAGACAAGCCGGCGGAGGCTGGAGGAGTCATCCTGGCCCAGCCTGTGACGAGGGTGGTCCCAGGCGCTGCCTGGATGGAGTCTGCAGAGGAGCCAGCTCGCGACATGGCTAAGGTCTCACGAGTTTTTATTGTGGAGCCATCGACAAGAGTGGGTCCTTCAGCAGCCGCCCCAGGGACAGTCAAGGGGAAGAGGCCTGCTGCGGCTGCCCTGAAGGCTGTGAGAGAGGAGTCCACCGCCGCCGCTGATGATGATGATGAGCTTCTGGACCGCATCTTGGATGAGGCAGCAGCGTGCTCGGCGCGAGAGGGTGCTCCTAGCTCATCATCTCCTGGTCCACCGCCAATTGGTCCACCGCCAACTGGGCCAGGTCTAGAGTCCAGGCCCGTGAGGCCTTGGAGGAAGATTTACGAGGTATGATTCCTGCAATTGCCTCCTTGCACTTCTTTCTTCCTCGTATTTATGACTTACATTTTTCTTTTGTCTTGTACAGTCAAGAAGGTTGATCTCAGCTTTCTCCCGGGAAGCAGAGCAATGGGATCGTATCATTGCAGATCGGGAGGTTGAGATCACCTGGCTGGAGGCCAAGCTAGCTACCTCAGGAGGTGAGCTCCGTGAGCAAACCGCTGCTCTTGAGGCGATTATGGCAGGTATGGAGGCAGAGAATGCTGAATTGAAGGCCGAGGTCGCTCGATTGAAGGAGGAGGAGGATCAACTTAAGGCGAGCAATAAACACTTTGTAGATAGAGCCGCAGCCTCAGAGAACGAGTTGGCCACTCGGATCAGTTTCCATGAGATCGGGGGCGCACTGCACGCTCAGCTATTGGAGGGGCTCAACATTGGACGACGCGTTGCACGGTTAATCTATCCTGGCTTTCCAATAGAGCTTATTAATCAGAATAACCGCGCAGCCCAACGTAAGGAAGACTTGGTGGGAGAGCCCCGAGACAGCCAGGGTGGTCTGCCGCCTTTATAGCCTTTTGCATTTTTGGGACTTATGTAAAATGTAATACACTTTTTGAGCAATAAAATGGAAATTTCTTTCAATTTGGTGTCCATTGTTTTTATTGATTTTTTTGTTTGTGTGGATCATTGCATTAGGCGGCCAACTTGGTTGGCCGGCGACCTTTGCTTGGTTGCCTAAGGAGCTAAGTCCCTAGGCTTGGCAGGTGGTTACGTTAACCAGCCTTGAGGTACTGTCCAAGTGGTAACTTGGGCAGTCAGCATTGGAGAAGGAACGCTTCTCGTCACTGTTTGATCACGCTACACTTTCGTTGAGAAGGTTATTGTGTTGCGCAGCCAACCTGGTTGGCTGGCTACCTAAGGAATAAGATCCTTAGGCTGGGTAGGCGGTTGTGTTAACCAGCCTGGTGGCACCGTGCAAGTGATGACTTGGGCAGCCAATGTTGGAGAAGAAATGTTTCTCCATTTGACCGTCGTTGACTGACATTGCTGCTCCCCGAGAGGAGGTCGTCGCGTGTGCCATATTTACCCCCTAAGGTTTTTAGACTGCTATCAGGCCACTTGGATGACCAAGGTTTAGTACGACCGCTATTGGGCCGCTCGGATGACCGAGGTTTCAAACTGCTCATGGGCCACTTGGATGACCAGGGTTTCAGACCGCTCATGGGCCACCTGGATGACCAGGGTTTCAGACCGCTCATGGGCCACCTAGATGACTAGGGTTTAAGACCGCTTATGGGCTACCTGGATGACCAGGGTTTCAGATCACTTCTGAGCCACCTGGATGATTAGGGTTTAACAAGAGGGTGAAGACCCTCCCGACTTAGAGTTAGTCTAGGTCGGGTAAACCTGCAGGGCAAACGCAGTTCATATGTATGCACACAAAGCCTAGGATTCTATATGCTAAGTAAACTCCTTATTTTGCCAAATTAAAACAAGCATGCAAATGAATGCACACAAGTGGGTGAGTGCGTACCTGGGTTCCCTATTAGAAGTATCGCTTGAGGTGGGTTGCGTTCCATGTTCGTGGGACCAACTTTTCGTCCTGGTTTGGAGTTTGTATGCTCCGTTTTGCAGGACGACAAAGACAAGGAAAGGTCCCTCCTAATTGGGAGAGAGTTTGTTGCGGCCGGCCAGCTTGCCTGTGGCCTCGACGCCCCGTAGGATAAAGTCCCCAACGTCAAACTGCCGGGCTTTCACTTTTTTATTGTAGTACCGGGTAACTCGGTGTTGGTATGTTGTTGTCCATATTTTGGCGGCGTCGCGGGCTTCCTCTAGCAGGTCTAAATGCTCCCTAATTTTCTGGGAGTTGGCCTGTGGGTCGAAAGACTCCACCCTGAGACTTGGAAGCCCGATTTCGACCGGGATCACCGCTTCAGTCCCGTAATAGAGGCTGAAGGGTGTCTCGCACGTTGGTTCCTTCGGGGTTGTTCGATAAGACTAAAGAATGGAAGGGAGCTCGTCAACTCAGGAGCTCCCGGCATCCTCCAGCTTAGTCTTTAACCCATGGAGTAGCGTACGGTTTGTGACCTCCACCTGCCCGTTGGCTTGGGGGTATGCCACCGAAGTGTGGACCAGCTTGATGCTAAGGTTGGTGCAATACTTAGTGAAGTGTTTTTCCAAAAATTAGGTCCCGTTGTCGGTTACTACGACATCTGGGACGCCAAACCTGCAGACAATGCTCTAACGAAGAAATTCCAGCACATTGTGTTCCGTGATTTTCGCCAGAGGGACTACCTCGACCTACTTGGTGAAGTAGTCGATGCCCGCGATGATAAACTTCCTTTGCCCTGTGGCAATGGAAAATGGGCCGAGAATATCGAGCCCCCATTACGCGAAGTGCCACAGAGTCTGAAGTGACTTTAGGTCAGTGGACGGCTGGTTGTGAAGGTTACCATGAAGCTGACAGCTTTTATATTTTTTTACAAACTCAAGCGCATCCTTTTTCATTGAGGGCCAATAATAGCCCTGCCTCATGATCTTAAAGGCCAGGTTTTTCCCGCCTACGTGTGATCTACAGATCCCGAGGTGAATTTCACCCAGCGCGTAGTCAGCCTCCTCGGGAGATAGACAGTGGAGGTACGGAGTCGAGTACCTGTGGCAATACAGCCGCCCATTGACTACTGCGTACCAGCCAACTGTCTTTTTAATTCGCTTGGCTTTTTCGGCGTCCTCTGGGAGTGATCCGTCAGCCAAGTATTTAAGGTAGGACGTCATCCAATTTTTCGTCTCGAAAATCAGCATTGCCTTCTGTTTTTCTATGCCGGGAGCGCTCAAAACCTCCCTCATGTCCCTCGAGTATTGCTCTGGGTTTTCGGTGGCGGCGGCTCTAGCCAACTGGTCTGCCTTCCAGTTTTCGGCTCGAGGGACGTGAACCAGGGTTAGTCTGTCGAAGCCCTAGATGGCCTCCTTTGCCTTAGCCAGGTACTTGGCCAAGGAAGGGTTGTTTGTCTCAAAGCCCCCGTCAACCTGGTTGACAATTAGTTCGGAGTCGCTATAAACCGCCAACCTCTTGGTAGAGCACTCCTTTTCTAATCATAAGCCGGCCAGCAGGGCTTCGTATTCGGTGACGTTGTTGGTCGCCGGGAAGTCCAGTTTGAGGGAATACTTAACCTCAAATCCATCAGGGGTCGTAAGGACCACCCCTGCTCCGCTGCCACCGTCCGTGGACGATCCGTTCACATTGAGTGTCCATTCTGGAACTTCATCTGGCTGCTCTGTGTTTTCTGTGGGCTGTTCCTCGTGGATTGGGGTCGTGGTCTCGACAATGAAGTCAGCCAGAGCCTGCGCTTTTATGGCAGGTCTGGGCCTGAATTCGATATCTAACTCACCCAATTCGATAGCCCACTTCACTAGTCGTCCCGAAATGTCTGGTTTCTGGAGTATGCCTTTTAGTGGCTGGTCAGTGAGGACCACTATGTGATACGCCTGAAAGTATGGCCTCAATTTCTATGCCACGAAGATAAGTGCTAGGGCTATTTTTTCAGCACGCAGATAGCGCGTTTCTGGGCCGGTCAATATTTTGCTCACATAGTAGATCGGCTACTGGGTATCAAATTCCTGACGCAAGAGGACGGAGCTGAGGGACACTTCAGATACCGCTAGGTAAAGGTACGGCTCCTCTCTGCCCTTTGGTGATGCTAGCAATGGTGGGCTAGCCAGATACTGCTTCAATTCATTGAAGGCTGTCAGGCAGTCAGCCATCCACTGGAATCCATTGGATTTTGTCCCTCTCAGGGCTTTAAAGAAGGGCTGGTACTTGTCATCGGACTTCGCGAGGAAGTGGGACAAAGCTGCCAACCGCCCAGTCAATCGCTCGACGTCTTTGACGTTCTATGGGGGTGCCATGTCAGCGAGGGCCTTAATCTTTTATGGGTTTGCCTGGATCCCCCGCTAGGAGACGATGAAACCCAAGAACTTTTCAGAGGCCACACCGAAGACGCACTTGGCCGGATTCAGTTTCATTTGGTGCTGGCGGAGCACCTCAAATGATTCTTCCAGGTCACGTATGTGGTCGCCAGTGACTCTACTCTTGACGAGCATGTCGTCGACGTAGACCTCCATGTTGCGACCAATCTGCTTTTCGAACATCTTGTTGACCAGTCGCTGGTAAGTTGCTCCAGCATTTTTCAGTCCGAAGGGCATCACTTTGTAGTAGTAGGTGCCCTGGTCCGTCATGAACGATGTATGTTCCTCGTCCTCCGGACTCATTCTAATCTGGTTATAACCCGAATAGGCGTCCATGAAGTTGAGCAGCTCATGTCCAGTGGTGGAGCCTACTAGCAGGTCGATCCCGGGTAAGGAAAAACTATCTTTTGGGCAGGCCTTGTTGACATCGGTAAAATCGACGCACATTCGCCATTTTTCATTGCTCTTTTTAATCAGGACGACATTTGAAAGCCAATCTGGGTACTGGACTTCTCTAATAAACCCAACGTCCAGTAGCTTTTTCACCTTCTCTCGGATGGCGATCAGCTTCTCTGTGGAGTAGTTCCTCCGCTTCTGCCTAACCGGCTTTCGGTCAGGATCGATGTCCAGCTTGTGGACCATCACCTCAGCCGAAATCCCGAGCATGTTTGCGGGAGTCCACGCGAATATATCGGCGTTCCATTGCAAGAACGCAATTAGTTCAGCGCGTAGTGTGCCAGTGAGTGAGCCGGTGATCTGCACACACTTCTCCGGTTCCTTCGGGTTTAGTGGGACCAGATCTGTGGTTTCACCAGACTGTGCTTGTTACAGTGTGGTCTCGTCTCGATGATCGAGCTCTCCCACCATGCCAGGACTGCCGCTAGGGGCAATCTGGGACATGTAGCATGTTTGCCCGATTATTTGGTCGCCTAATACTTCTCCCACCCCGTAAGGTATCGGAAACTTCATTTTAAGGTGTGAAATTGAAGTGACCGCCCCAAACGCTGTCAGGCACGGTCTGCCTAGTATCACGTTGTAAACGGAGGGCAGGTCAACCACTAGAAAGGTAAGTGTGCGACTTGCTGTCTTTGGATACGTCCCTAAGGTAACTTCCAGTTGAATAATTCCCTGAACGGGTACTGGTTCATTGTCGAGGCCATATAATGGGCCCTCGGCCGGTTTTAGTTGGTTCTTTTTAAGGCCTAACTTAAAGAAGGCATCCAAGTAAAGCAAATCTTTAGAACTTTCATCATCAATAAAGACTCGTTTCAGTTGGTAGTCCGAACTGTCATCTGAAACGAGTGCTGATATGACAAGGGGGTCAGCATGGGAGGACATTACATGAGTCAAGTCACTATCACTGAAGCTAATCGTATTGTCTACTATGCGCTGCTTCTTCCTCCCAGTCTGCTGCTCCTTGCTGTCCGTCGGGTTCTTGGCAGGTCGGGTGGTGACCATGTTAACCACCCTCATCGTAATCCTGTTTCGGGGTGGAGTTTGCTCTTGCCCCTCTTCATCAGCTGCTCCTGAGCTCTGTCCCGGGCCTCTAACAAACTTCATGAGGTGGCCCCTGCGAATCAAATCTTCAATCTCCCTCTGCAGCGTCTTGCAATCCTCAGTCGAATGGCCAGCAGAACGATGGAAGTCGCAGTACTTCGACTGGTTTGCAGAGTCTTTTTTTAGTGGTTTGGGCCATTTCGGGAATTTTTCTCCACGGATCTGCATAAGAATGTTGGCACGCGTGTCCGTTAGAGGTGTAAAACTGGTGGGCCCATAGTCTTTGCGTTCTAGTGGCCCAATCCTGCGCTGCTTCTGGCGGGAATGTTCTCCGCCGCTGTACTTTCTCTTCCCCTCACCAGGGAACGGCCGAGGCTGATCCACCCATTCTGGGCGTTTTGCCTCGTTGGCCTCCTCCGCCGCAGCGTAGGCTCTGGTGATGGATTCTGCCTCGCGGAAGGTTTATAGATTTTTGTGGACAAGGTGCTTGAAAAAGTCACCGTAAGTAAGCGCAGAGATGAAACTGCCCAGCTTCATCTCCTCTGTGATCCTGGGAATCCTTCTGGCTTCAGCCACGAAGCGATCCAAGAAATGCCGTGGGTTCTCTCCCGGTTTCTGCTTTATGTGGGAGAGATGCCACGACTGTTTCTCTTCCCGTCGGCTCGAGGCTTATTGAGCCAGGAAGAGATCCGTGAGCTCACGGAAACTGCTGATGGTGCCTGAAGGGAGGTGATCGAACCAGATTTGAGCGTCTCCCTTCAGCGTGAGCGGGAAGCAGCGGCACATCGCTGAGTCCTCTAGCCCTTGTAGACTCAGATGGGTGCGGAAGTGATCCAGGTGGTCAACCGGATCACTGCCCCCATCGTATAAGTCAAGGGACGGCATCTTGAACTTTGATGGCAGTGGACGGCTTAGGATCTCTGCAGTGAAAGGAGATCAGTCCAAGTCGATGGCGTGCTCCTCCTCTTGGAACACACGGTTTCAGATCTTGTCCACCCGTGGATCGGTGCGAGCGACGTTTGCTGATCGTTTGGAGTTAAGGAAATTTCTCAACTCTGTCTTGTCCCCGGCGGGTTCAGCAGCCGGTCGGCGGCTGACTCCAATGGATCGGACAGTTCTGGAGGCTCGCTCCTGGACTGCGTGGTGGTCTTCTGCCCAAGAGTATCGGTGATTTCTTCTTTCTGGGCTCTCTGACGGAGACGTACTCCCGAAGCGTTCCATAAGCCTGTTCTGGCAAGGAACATGGGAGGACGCTGGAGCCGGATTGTCTCCGGCTTTGGCAGGCCTTTTGGCTGGCTTTTTCTTCCTCTGGCCACCCCTTTTGGTGGCCGATGTAGGGATAGCTGCTGGTGGAGCCGCCTGCTGTCGTTGCTCATTCTGGGCATAAAGTAATTAGAGCAGGTGATTATTGTCCTGCATCTGCTCCACCAGTAGTTAAAAGTAAGGCGGTGGAACTCCATCTGTGGCCCCGTTGACCATGGCACCGGTAGCGTGGTCCTGGTCGGGGTTAGTAGCATATCTAGCAGGGTCACTAGCTTGGGTTCTCGTGTTCACCATTACAGAATCAGAAGGTGACAGAGAGAGAGTTTGTGCAGATTTAGCGGTTAGCTTTTGTAAGCGCTTCCCACAGACGGCGTCAATGATGCGTCTCTAGATCCGAACTTCGAACAGATTCGGATGATCCTCTTGTCGTGGCTCCGGCTCCGTTCCCTGAGTCGAATCCTGCACACCACTAAACAAAACAGGAGGTTAGCGTGTTCGGCAAAAAATTATCTCATCGAAAATACTCCGACGCTCAAGTCAGTAAAAC
>JAODPA010068200.1:0-10301 GCA_025585075.1 Nepenthes mirabilis | reverse complement strand
CTCTTCCCTCCTTTCTTTCTTTCTTTCTTTCTTTTTTTCTTTTTTCTTCCCCACCACACACGGCCTCTCCCTCCTTTATACTATTATTATTATTTTCTTATAATCCATTGCACCCGAAATAAATCAAATAAAAATTTAAAATATTACAGCAATACTTATCACTCTTTAAGGACCTGAAAGGAGCAAAGAGAATCGATTCTGATAGACAAATAAATGTTAGTAAGCTTTCAAAGAATTAACAAAGTACTTACCCTATTCGTCTGACTCTCCCTAATGAGGTTGAAGATTTGTACTTGTGTTTGATTGTATTAGGCATGACCCTATGTTCGGTTCTGGTATGAGAATAGTCAAGAGTCTAGAAACTAGCGTAATATATCCATTTGATCCTTGTTAATTTGGAAACTAAGTATGCTCGAAATGCGAAGACCACTTTGGCCTTGGTGTTTGCTGCAAAAAAATTGACCTTATTTTCAGGATTACAAAATAGTGGTCTCAACTGACTAAACTCTGAAAAAAAAAACATTCATAAGATGGAAATAGCTGAGTGCATAATCAAATGGTCCATCAAATTAGATGAGTTTGATATAGAACTTTGAACTTGATGCTCAATATAGGGCCAAGCTCTGGTGAACGTTATTATCAAAAAAGGACCTCATAATTGAAAGAGCAAATCACAAAAACCTCAGTGCATCCCCTTACATGATCTTGCCTCAGTGTACCTTCCATGTTGATGGAGCATCATGTCAAATAGATAGCGGAGCAAGAGTGATCCTAACCTCTCTTAAAGGTGTCGAGCTCAAAGACTTGGTAATGCTTTGGGTTCCTGGTAACCAACAATATGGCCAAGTATGAGGCTCTATTGACCAGCCTAAAATTGGCTAAGGAGTAATCCGTTAAAAATCTCACCAAATATAGCAACTCTGAGTTAGAGGTCAATCAAGTATTGGCTAACTTTAAAAAAAAATTCCTAATTTGATTAGGTACCTCAATAAGGACTAGACTATCCTATTAAACCTTGAAAAATAAGAGATCATTAACATCCCATATGAAGAAAATTGGAAAGTTGACAATCCTTCTAAGATGGCAATATCAGGCCGCCTAAAGCAATACACTCGAGATATGTGAGAGATTTTATAGAGACCCAAAATCTAGGAACAGGATGAAGTCTTATAAGTGTCTAACAAGATGGTTTAGATGAGCCCTTATCTTGAGTACCTTTAATCCCTTTAATCTCACAAGCTACTAGATAATCAGATGGAAGCTAAATAGATTATGAAGATAGAAGGCTGGCAGGTGATTATAGATTGGTCAATATACATCATAAGGTACTTTGTAACTTACAAGCATTATTTAGCCCAAGTACTAGTTGATTTTGCAGACAAAGAGGTGCACCTCAACATCTATAAAGTACACATGGGAGGAAAGAACTATGTCTTCAAATTAATGAGACAATGATATAATTGGCTGACCATGAAATGGGTTGCCTCCAAGTTCATTAGGAAGTGCAACAATTGCTGGATTAATGGAAGTGTCCCAAAAAAATAGCCTATAGAGCTCAAGGCACTACTAGTTCCTTAGCCCTTCGCACAATAAGGGCCTAAAAGTGTTAGGAACTTCTTCCGTGGCAACCAAGCAATTAAAGTTCATCATTATTAGTATTGATTATTTCACAAAGTGGGCAAAAGCCTCTCCATTGGTTATGATCATGCGGTAGAATGCCACTGAGTTCCTAGGTCAAAGTACTATTTTCTAGTTTAAAATCCGTAAAGTTATAGTGACTTATAATAGCACCAAATTCTCTGCTGAAAGGCTCACAAAATATTATCAATTCCTTGAAATTTGCATTAAGAAAAATGGGCAAATAGAACTAACTAACTGGATGATTGTCAACGGGTTGAAAACTAAGTTGGATAAGATTGGAGGTGCATATATAGATGAACTCCTCTTGATACTTTGGGTATATTAGACAACACCCAGAAAAATTATTGGGAAATACCTTTCATCCCGTGTTTCAAAATAGAGGCAATACTTTTGATAGAAATAGTTTTGCTGAGTTAGCGAGTGACAAGCCTCAATTATATGTAAAATTCTCAGCTCCTATGGAAAAATATTGACCTCCTAGATGAAGCAAGGAGCATAGAATTCGTCCATTATGCAACATACCAATAGATAGTGGCCAAATATTACGATTGAAAGTTGAAGGCATGAGCATTTGAAGTTAGGGACTTAATAATAAGTATTGGGGCCATTATAATATTTTCACATAAAAATAAATTGTCCCCATCAGAAAAGAGACCATTCCTAGTATCAATAGTGCTCAAAAGTGAGGCATATAAACTATAATCCCAAGTTGTGAAGTTGGTCCATCTAGTATGAAATGCCCTTCACTTTGAAAAATACTATCAGTGATAAGTATAATCTTAAGGAATAGAGGTATGCCCTACCCATCATTTTGGTTTGCTTGTACTATGTTATGTATATTTCTAAATTAATGAATAAGATGAGTTTTAGTCAATTTGAGTTTAATTCCACATGCATGTGTGTTTGTTTAATTTGTCATACGTACTACACATAGACTAAAATAGACTTTGTAGTTTAATGCCACGCGTCTTTGCCCTTTCATCCTTCACACTGTTCCGGACTTTCTAAATGGCTCACTTACTGGCCCGGTCAGCAATGCGGAGATCCAAACGGCAATTTTCTCCATTGGCGACTATAGAGCCCCCGGCCCTGACGGATTCTCCTCAAAGTTCTTTAAGGATTCCTGGAAGATTGTTGGTCAGTCTGTCTGTGAAGCCATTCGTGATTTCTTCAATTATAGAAAGCTCCTCAAACAACTGAACACTACCATTATTAGCATTATTCCAAAGGTGCAATCCCCCCGCATGGTCTTTGACTATCGTCCAATTTCCTACTGTAACGTTATCTATAAAGCGATTTCAAAGATCATTACAAGTCGGCTTAAGATGACATTACCCTATCTTATCGACAAATGCCAAACGGCGTTTGTTGTTGGGCGGCAAATTAGTGACAATATCCTTTTGGCCTAGGAACTTCTCCATAAATATCACCTTGGTCATGATCCCCTTAGATGTACCATGAAGATTGACCTTATAAAAGCATACGACTCTGTCCATTGGGATTTCATCATAAATTTGTTGACTCTTATGAAATTCCTTCCTCAAATGGTCGAATGGATCCGCTAGTGTATCACCACTCCTTCCTTCTCCATCAATATAAATGGGGAAGCGGTTGGCTTTTTCAAGGGTGGAAAAGGCCTTCGTCAAGGTGACCCAATATCTCCACACTTATTTGTACTTGTTATGGAGGTTCTGAATGGTATTATTGATGTGAAGGCTCGGCGGAATGAAAATTTTAAATTTTACTGGAAATGTGATGAGACTCAAACCATCATACTTGCCTTTGCAGATGACTTCATTCTCTTCTCTCGGGCTGATGTCAATGCTATCCGGATCCTTAAGGAATGCCTCGAAGAATTTCGGTTGCTTTCTGACATCTCTGCAAATACGAATAAGAGTGAAGTGTTCATTTGCTCAAAAGACAGTACCCTTCACTAGGACATTGCTGGTATTATAGGATTCAGAGTGGGCAAACTTCCCATTAGATGCTTGAGAGTTCCACTGATCACCACCAGACTCTCCATTTTTTACTGCAATTCTCTCACTAATAGAATTACCCATCGGATCGTGTCCTGGAAGAATCGGTGACTTTTGCTTGGCGGGCGTTTGCAACTTGTCTCCTCCATCCTTTTATTCATCCACCTCTATCGGGCCTCAATTTTCATTCTGCCCCGAGCTGTTCTCAAAGCGATCGAATGTCACGTTCGGCGCTTTCTTTGGAACGGCTCTTCTGAAGGAAAGGTAAATGCAAAGGTTGCGTGGGATGATATATGCTACCCGAAAAGCGAAGGTGGGCTGGGCCTTAAAAACATACAAGCTCAGAATAAAGCTCTCATCTGCAAGCTGTTATGGCGTGTCATCTCAAAGGATTCTGAGTCGGCCTGGTCTTCCTGGATCCACAAAAATAGAATCAGGGACCGTTGTATCTGGATGCTAAAAGTCTCAGACTCAGCCCCCTGGAGCTGGAGGAAGATTATGAAGCTTCGCCCCTTTATGCGCATTCACTCCACCAAGTCCATTGGCGATGGCTCTGACACATTCCTTTGGCATGATAACTGGCATCCTCTCGGCCCACTGAGCGAGGTAAGTACTGAGCGTACCCGTTTGGTATCGAGACTGCCCCGGGACGTAAAGGTTACCGCCATTATTAGGGATAACCATTGGTATTGGCCTAATCCTTACGATTTGAAAGTTTCTTATCTCATGGAGAACATGCCTCCCTACCGTCCTAACACCAATCTAAAAGATTCTATACGATGGGATGGCAACACGAACGGCAATTTTTCATCTCGATCCGCCTATAGTCTCATCCATCCACCCAAACCGAAGCTGAGTTGGGCCACCTTAGTGTGGGGTCCTTCCCTATATCCCTACTCATACCTTTACCCTATGGCTGGCCATAAGAGGCCGTCTTAGTACCCTTGATCTCCTCCATGGTATTCCCAATCTTTCTCCTATATGCACTCTTTGCAACACGGGTAATAAAATCATGAGTATTTTTTCTTCTCCTGTCCATTTTCGTCATCCTTATGGACCAAGATTCAAAGACGAGCGGGGCTCCATTGGCCTTACCCTGAGTGGACCCAGAACATCTCTTGGGCCGCTCATAGATGGAAAGGGAAAAGTTTCTTGGCCCTTTCCAAGCGTCTATCTCTAGCGGCCACGGTCTACTTCATTTGGAAGAAATACAACAATCACATTTTTTAAAAATCTCCCCCTCTAGACACTTCCCATACTTTTTTATTGATATTCAATATCGTTCAGAATAAATTGAAAACCTCCATGGGAGCTGACAGGTGTGTACCGCAGTCGCACCTGATTCGATGGAACTTATAAAAAAAAAAAACTTCTCCACTTATTTCTTTTCAGTGATGGTCTCCCTCTCGGCTGGCAGTCTGCGCGGCTTGTACAATCCCTTTTTGCAAACCTCTTTTCATTACTTTTAGGCGCTTAACCTGGTTTTACATATACCGGGGCATGGAATTTGCCTGTTGGTTGTGGGGCTCTTGTTGTTATTTTATCTAAAGTTAAAAAAAATTTAAAAAAAGAGTTTTTCGGATATTGGCTGAGAATTGGAAACTAATATTAGTGATTATGTATTTGATTTTCCTAACTAGCATTGGCAGGTTGTTTGGGCTGTCTTTTCTATCGCCCTCTCTTTGGTTTTTTCTCACACACACATATTCGCCCCTTGCCCCCCAAAAAAAAAAAATCTTTGCGCATATTGGTGAGAAATTTCTTTGGTTGCTCTGGTTCGCTGGTTGATCAGACGTAGATGACTGTTGCACATTAGGGGTTTCCCATCGGGTTGATGATGCTTCCATTTATGTGGCGGATTTGCATATGCTGCCGATGCTATGCTACTGGGTGTGGTTGGCTATGCACATGATGACTTGGCTGTTTTGTGGTGATGTTGGGTTTTGCTCTTGATTTTGTTGTGGTGATATTGGATTTTGCTCTGATTCATGCGTTTTCTCATTGCTATTTCTCATAGCCGATCAGTAGGAGTGAGGAGCAATCACCGAATTCTATAGGTGGTTGTTGTGCTCTCTTCAAAGTGCTTTGGATCTAGACTAATGCACCTTCCCCTTGCCGTCTTCAATACCCAAAGTTTGATGATGGTTTACTTGTTAGAGTGTTCAGGAAATTGGTTGAAACTAGGAGTCGGGTAATGCTGCGTATTGGTGCTCTGTCGTGGTGTTGATGAACCTGGTTTGCATCAGTCTGGCTGATTCCAGGTGGTGAGACCTTGTGGTTGGATGAAAATTAGCTGCTGCTGATGCAGCTCTTTGATTGGAAAATGCAATAGTGCTGCTGATGGCTTGCACGAAAGTGGTATGGGAGGGTTTAATCTGACGCTATTGAAGTCGGGGCAGCAGGTTTTCAGATCCATTCCTCTGGTATGAAGCGTGCTATTTCTCTTTGCTGCTCCAATTGTAGCTCTTGTAGGGTGGTGGAGCTGATATCGGTTGTTGTTGCTGAGCATAGGGGATTTGATCTGGTTGCCCTGTGTTGTGTTGAATTCAGCTTGTACTGCTGGCTGGAAATCTGCTAGTTTTGTGGTTTTGGATAATGATTAATTTGAAGTACTGGATCAAAAATGAGTATCGGGATGGCAAATCTGGTGTGTTTATTGCTGCGATGTTGAAGCAATTGGATGTGGTCCGATTGATAGCCATCCTCGTGCTATACTTTGCTACAGCCCCCCATGAAATTACAGGGTGTTGATGCAGCTGATCGAAGATATTCGAGGTATTTTCTATCAGCGTTTCCACTAGCATTTCAAACTCGTTTGGAATGGAATTGCTGCCTTATCTCTGCTGATGTAACTGCTTGCTTGGAAAATCTATTGTGCTGCTGATGGCTTGGCTGGAAGTGGTGTGGTAGGATTCGCCAAGGTGCTGTTGATGTCTGGGCAGTAGCCCTTCAGACCCAATCTGATGAAGGCCCTACGGTCTGAAGCCCGCCGATCTTCAAGGCTGCTCTGGATGCAGTCCTTGCAGGGCTGAGAAGTTGTTATCGACTGCTGGTGCTGAGTGTCGATACTATGTTCCGGTTGCCCTCTGTTTTTGATGAAATCTCTATAATGCTGAGCCGGGCAACCTCCAAGGTGCCGGTGAGGTTTCGTTGTGATGCACTGGTTCGCAGTTGAAGCAGGGGTTGCCTACTCTCGAGCGCTCCTGCTGAAGCGTTGAAGCATTTAGTTGCCGACTGATTTGGAGTGAATATGCTACGTTGTGTGTGATGATCTTGAAACCTTCATTTTTCTGCTGTCTTTGTAGTTTGGTGCTGCTCATTGTGATGATGAAGTGATGCATGCGCGCCTGTCCTGCTGACGCATTGCTCGAGGCGTATGATTTGGTTTCTTTCGAAACCCCAATTGAGCCTCGGTTTACTGCTAACAACATTGCAAGTTAGTTTTATGCTTTTTGACAAAGGATGGTTTGGTGCAAGATTTTGTTTGCTTGTTTCTTAACCATTATTTCGGGGTAAGCCCCTGCGATTATGATTTTATTCCAAGTCGAAAAAACACTTGGAATTAAATCATAATTTGTAATTTTTTTCTTTAATACATCTAACTTACTTACAAAAAAAAAAAAAGTGACTTCTACACCCTATCTGTTAAACATGATGACCTAAATAGGTGGTCACCTAAGGTGTATCTCTAAAGAGACCAAACGGCCACCAGGATGGTCCCACACCACTTATATTGAGGCCTAAGGGCTTGAAACTAGTAAGTCCTATGCCCCCATGAGATGCCAAAATTTAAACGGGTAGATTTTCCCTAAGACTAAATTAAAAGAAATCCAAATATTAAACCTCCGAGATACTTTAACGCATAATAAGAAATGGAGCCCCCTTCGTGGGCCATGTGTTAGCCACACGGCCATAGACTAGGGTACATATAAACTAGCAATGATGGTCCAATGGTTTAGGTAGATATCTAACTAGTGGTCAGATGATTCATGAACCAAAACACTCCTATGCTCAATGGTTGGGAAGTCGTTGAGTGCTAGAATGGAAGGGTTAATGGATTACCAATTTGGCATCAAAGGACTTGGTATAATTTATCAAACCTTTTCATTAAAATTACCGAAATATACAAGGATAAATATATAAATAAACATTTACAACTTTGAAGGCGGGGTATCAAGAGGGACCTCTACTAGTCAAGCCTCTGCTTCTAGAGCTTGGCTAGGACTTCTAGAGTCGACACTGCTATCAAAATTCTTGACCGCAGAGGTTAGAGTAGCTCCATCATTCCCTGAGTCAAGGCAACCCAAGGAAAATTCAAGGACAATTAGGGAAACCAAGATCCGGAAAAGGTTAATCCTCTTGGTAAATGAGAGCATCTAGGAGGAAACTAATCTTATCAAGATGGGTGCTCCTCTGAGGCCTCTCTACAAGCTAGGTATAGTCCCCCCCGCTACTCTTTAGCGATGCACTCGACTGTGGCAATTTGTTTGCTTGCCTCAGCTTTCTTCTCCTCAGCAAGTTGGATGGAAGCTTCCAGCTCAGAAACCCTAGCCTCTGTAGCCACTCCCCTCGCCACAATAGCAACTCCTTGTGCCTTGGCAACAACTGCCCTCTCCTTCACAATATAAGCGCAATCATCAGCTTAGTTGGCTCTTCTAAACCACTCGGCCAATTCATTCTTCAACTCTTCAACCTTCCCCTCAATAGCATGATCTCTTGCCGCCCAGGCCCTCTCGATCACTTATCTAATAAGGTGGCTTGACATGAGGCTCACTTCTTGCTCCAGATATAGAATTCTATTTAGTACTTGATCAGGTAGGGTTGGGGACTGCAAAAAAATAAGAGTTAGCAGATATCATTTTGCAACAACACTTGAACCAAAATTAAATGGAAAAGCAAATCTCTTGAGAAAGATTTGGAGCCTCCTCCACCAACAAGTCGGGTGATGGATCAACAAACTTTTGGTTAGAGGATTGAGTATGTGGAATAAACCCAAGGGGAGGAATGACCCACGGAGTTGGGCTAGCAACACTAGAAATGCCATCAAGATGCTAAGATCCTCTGCATCTTTACGTAGGGTACCATGAAAACACCTCAATGGTGCAAGATGGCAAAGAGGCAATGCCGAAGGGCTTATGAGCGGTGCCACCTTGGGTAGAAGATCCAGCATAAAAATCAAATCCTTTCCCGATATATTGGACTCTTTGAGAGCAATGGACTCAGCGGGAGTGCTCATTGAAAATGAAGGGTCATCCATATTGACCAAAGGGTGGCAAAGGCAAGCAATTCATTTCTAATGTCTTTAATGACAATAATTGGACTATCCTTCCTCTACTCCAAAATGGGAACCTCCCTTAGAGGAATTGCTAGAGAAGTTAGGCGGATGACAGAGCTTGCTGGTTGGCCAACCGAGGAAGAAAGGAACTGGTGATGGCAACTCCTCTTCAGCAACCCCCTCGGCCATGCTCTTAGAAAAGAGAGAGTTAATATTAATTGAGCCTTCACTTGAAACTAGGTAGATCACTATCCGTACGATCACATAGTAAGCGGGAGGACTACGCGGACAATCCTCATCCAAATCAATAACCTGGGTAGTCCTTAAAATTGTCCCCTTCTTCCTTTTTAAAGACGAGGGGAGATATCGCCACGGTGTTGTCCTCAAGAACAACATATCAACCGGAAACAGACAAAGCTTGGACTGTCAGGAACCTACCAATCTGACACAACCTGTTCACATGCTATTTGATTAAGTTGATTTTCTATTTTACAATAAATCTCTCTTCCTCACTCAAGGGCCAGGGCCAGACTAAACCAATTATATATTGTTTTATTTATTGGACAACGTCTAGTAATCAGAAATCTTAATAAAGAAAATTTAGTCTTTCCAATTCTTTAGTGAATCAGGGCTCCCCTACTTATTCTGAATTTGTTCCAGCTCATAGTGATGCACTCATTTTCCTGATTAAACCTAAAAAAATAGTCATAACTGTTAGAGACATTTGTTTTATTGGCTTATTCCGTGACCATATGTATCATTATTTTGATGTCAGGTTGTGGGTTGTCGGGTTAAAGTTCGTTCGGTCCGCCCTCCACACGCTCGAGCCCTTCAAAAGGCCGCCCGCTCGCCTGGTGCCCACTAGCGGCTCGAGCACATAAACCAGAATGGGGGCCGCTCGCTTCATGCTCGTTGTCCGCTCGAGCACATAAACCAAAATGCCGCCCGCTTGCTGCTCGCCCTCTACCCGCTCGAGCGCCCGCTCGAGCGGCGGCCCAACGGGCAGAATTTTAAATGCGATTTTTGGCTCCTCTATAAATACACACCTTATTTTATTCAAACCCTAAGGACGCCATAAGCTTTCTGTCAGATTATTTTGAGCCCCCATTTGAGAAGTAAGCCTTCATGCTTCAATTAATTTAGCTTCTCTTGAGAAAACCCAAAGACATATCTTTGTACTCCATGTTCTAAAGAGTTTTCTCACCATTTTTTCTTCTTCTTTTTCTATTCAAATTTCCATCCTTCTACCTGCGTTGGAGACGTTGGTTCGTGAAGAAGGAGACTCGTTCGTGATTGGCAATTCAAGTGGCACGAGAGGGAAGACTGGCTTGAAGACCGGAAGGTGTCCGATTCCGTTGCCGCGGGCAAATCCAAGGAGTTCCTTGGTAGGGATCACGTGTCGGGAGTAA
>JAODPA010068199.1:0-10302 GCA_025585075.1 Nepenthes mirabilis | reverse complement strand
TATTTGAAGCAATGTGATATCCAACGTTATGCTAAGGGTGATAGAATGCTCCTGTCTTATCTTCAGATCCAACTGGAGGTTATTGGTGAAATTACAGAGAGGCAAACTAATGACCCGTTTCTTGCAGGAATTGCAAGTGATCCGAGTAAGAAATCTTGAGCTGACTTCAATATCCGGACTAATGGTATCGATAAACCATCCACCCTGGGATGAATAAAATGTACTAGGATCTGAAGAAAACTTTCTGGTGGAGAAATATGAAAAGAGATATTATGGCTTGTGTAGAAATGTCTTGTATCTTAGCAATTGAAAGCTGAAAGGAGAAAGTCTTCTAGATTATTACAGCCAATGTTGTCTCGAGCTGGAAATGGGAAGATATTACTACGGATTTTGTATCAGGTTTACTGAGGACTCCTGGGAATCATGACGCCATTTGGGTTATACTTGATTGACTGACAAAATAAGCTCACTTCTTAGCAATCAGGACGACCTATTCACATGACAAACTGGCCCAACTGTATGTGAATAAGATTATGAGGCTTCATGGAGTTCCTGCCTCTATTGTGTCTGATAGGGATCCCTATTTTATCTCGAGATTTTAGGAGAGTCTGCATAAGGAGCTGGGGACAGAATTAAAATTTAGTACTGCATATCACCCCCCAAACTGATGGCAATTGGAGCATACCATTCAGATTCTTAAAGATATGTTGAGGGCATCAGTGTTGGAAATGAAGGGGACTTGGAAAAGTTATTTGGCACTGGCTGAATTTACTTATAATAATAGTTATCAGGCTAGTATCGGCATGGCGCCTTTTGAGGCTCTGTATGGGAGGAAATATAGATCGCCGATTCATTGGGAGGAGACCGGAGACCAGAGAATTTTAGGCCCTGAAATTTGGAAAGAAACTACGGAGAAAATCAAGCTGACACATAATAATCTGAAAATTGTTCAAAGTAGATAGAAAAGTTATGCGGACCAGATGAGGAAAGAATTGAGCTTTGAGATAGGAGACTTTATTTTTTTGAAAGTTTCACCGTCAAAGGGAACATTCTGGTTTGGAGTGAAAAGAAAACTGAGGCTGCAGTTTATTGGTACTTTTGAGATTCTGGAGAGAATCAGGGGGGTGGTAGCTTACAGGCTTCAGAAGTACGTCCATGATCGTGCACATGTGATTGAATATGAGCCCTTGGCTATCGACAAGGACTTATCCTATGTCGAGGAGCCGATACAGATTCTGGATCGAAAGGATCAGAGGTTGCGCACTTAGACCGTTCCCTTGGTGAAAGTACTCTTGAGGAATCATTTACCGAAGGAGGCCATCTGGGAGCACGAGGAGGAAATCCAAAATGAATATCCCCACTTATTTTCTTGAGGTATATAGCTCTGTCTAATTTCGAGGATGAAATTTCTTTAAGTGGGGAGAATATGAGATCTTGATTTTTGAAACATGATCATTATGGATTAATTATATGAGTGAACTTCATGTTTAGGCTTAATAATGTGAGAAAATTTGGTACCGAAGCAAACGGAGGCAAAAGAGCGCAAGGCACTTGAGCACCCATCGAGCTCAAAATCGGGAGCCGCTCGAGCACAGCAGGAGCGGCCCCCTTGCGAGTAGTGTGCTCGAGAGCATTTTTGTGCGTGTAGCGCTCGCCCAGCCCTCGAGCGCTGGTCACGTGGCACCCGCATGTGGTTCTTTTCTCCCATGTTTTAAATGGGGAATTTAGGGATTTAGGGTTCATTCTCCAGCAGCACATGACCAAGAATGAAGGGGAGAGAAGAGAGGAAGGGAGAGAAGAGAAACAGAAGAGGGAAAATCTCGCATTCAACTCCGATCAAAACCACAGTAACAGTAAACCGAGCTCAGGCATGTGTACTCGGACGTTATTATTTATTTTTACAGTGTTTTAATGCCTCAAATATTGTATTTATCTTCCAAATTCATATTTCTCCATGTTCTACATAAATACTGCCTATTTCTGTAAACTAATCGGACAGACTTCATATTTACTCATATATACTGCAATATCTGGCATTGATTTCATGAAAATGCACGTGTTAAGTGTCCATTTATCGTCCGATAATTTTGGCGAAACCCTAAGCACAAAATTGAAGGGATTTTAACTATTTTTAAACAAAATGCCTGTTATATAAAGGTTAACATGTATTGTAATGAAGCTCCTGGTATAATCTATTTTTGAAAATTTTACACTGACTTATACTAATAAATCATTGTGGACTTCTGAAGCAAAACTAAAAGGTTTTAAACTATTATTGTGTATTCTAAAATAAATCTAAAGGGTTTCAACTGTTTCTGTACATTTTGAAGGGAAACTGAAAGGTTTTGAACTGTTACTGTATATTCAACAAACTTGCTGAAGAGTTATTGTGAAACTCTAATTGATTTCTGAAACTAAAAAAAAGGGTTTTTAGTTATGAAATAAGAAGGAAAAATATTTTTTATACTGTCATTTAGGACCCGTGATTGATATACAGTAAGGTTAGGTTCTCCGGCATACTTTAGAACGTTATGGTAATAATCGAGGATAACTCTGTCCATGAATTTATATGCGGTCCGTCCTTCCTCAGGGCGTTAAACTAGAGAGTAGTTTACTGTTCCTGGTTGGCAACCCCCTATTCTGAAGTCCCCTGAAAGGGGTTAGATCCAATGGGAATGGATCTCCTGTTCCTGTTTTTGGCCTTAGATTATATGGAGTGAACACAATGTATCCTCGATTATTCGTCTCCACTGCTAGTAGGGTCTACTAGTAGGGTCCAATACTAATAGAAAATGATTCTTTATACTCACTAATTTGATATCAATTTTTAATTTCTGACTTCTGTTTCCTGATTTTTTATTTATGAAGCTTGATTTCGTTATATTGAGTCTTCTCTGCTTTCATGTACTGTTCTGCCACCGTAATGAGTAAGTAATTTCTTGCTATAGTTCATCTCCATATATATCCTACACGGAGCATATTTTACTGTCTTCTAATTTCTAAAGCTTGATTTAACGTCAAATTAGGGTTATTCTATTCCCTTGAACGGTCCTAACATTAAATGCTTTTATGCTTTAATATAAATGCATTATTGTTCTGCATTCTGAAACCCACTGCATGTGTTTGTACCTTACTGGGCCTCAGCTCACTGTTTTATTGTAGAGCTAGTACCTAACGAGAAGGAGTGATCTAAAGCCTAGTTTGAAGACATTCTAGAGACTCAAAGTATTTTGGAGACATCAGAAGGAAATAGCTGGATGTAAAATCCTGATTTTGACATATGATTTTGTATATGGATTTTATGCCTATGAAATTTATGTATATGGACTCAGTATATAGAAATGCATGTGATGTATGTGATGAAATAGGAAACTATGCTTATGCAGGTTAATAGTTCTGCTTCTGCTATATAGTTTTTGGATGTTCTGTACAGGTCTTAGTTGGCATCTCACTTCTTAACTGTTAATGTAATGAATAGGAAATGTGAATGTAAGCCATAGGGAGATAGTACATTGTCTGTGATCCTGTGATTGTGATGAGATTGTCTGTTGATTGAGTCTATAGTATTATATTGTATGTCTGCAGCATTTAAGCAGGTTCTGTACATTTCCGTATAGTCCAATTTAGGGGAAACTCTGCCCGTTTCTCCCTTAGAACTTTAAACAGTTAATTAGGCTTAGGTTTCTATTTCCCTAAAAAAATTTGTTTTGTCACATGCTGGGTATGATAAGGACACGACATGGGCGGTGTTGGGGAACAACCCTGGCTTGACTCGGGCGCTGCCGAGGGCTACAAGGGAGCTGCTGGGCATTGCTGGGGTGTGTAGGGAGCAACAGGGGCAGTGCTAGGGCAAGCTGCGGAGTGATCCAGGAATTGTTGGGCATGACACGGGCACTTCAGGGACACGCTGGGTGCAACATGGGAGGTGCTAGGGCACGTTAGGTAGCCGCTGGGTGCCACACTAGTGGTACTGCTCGGTGCAGCTGGGATGCCCTGGGAACGAAATGGGAGGTGCTGGGCATGACACTGGTTGTGCTGGGGAGCAACCCTAGCGATACGAGGCATGACACTAGTTGTGCTAGGGAGAGGCCCAGCTGCTGCCTCGGTCAACAAGGTCGTTGCTGGGGTGTAACAAGGGCACTGTTAGGCCACAACAAGAGAGCGGCATGGGTGTGACAAGGGCACTAATGGGGAGTGACAAGGTTGCTACTGGGCAACAATGAGGGACCAGCATGTGCATGACATCAGCGCTATAGGGCATGACAAGGGCACTAGCAGGGCGTGACAAGGTTGTCATTGGGGTGCCACAAGGGCACTGCTGGGCTGCAACAAGTGACCGCACAGGCATGACACCAGCGTAGCTAGGCGCAACAAGGGCACTTCCGGGGCATGACAAAGGAGCTGCTGGAGCACGTTGGATGTGACAAGTGACACGGGTGCTGTTGGTTGTGAGAAGGGACCAGCATGGGTGCAACATGGGTGAGACACCGGCACTATTGGGCCCAACAAGGGCAATGCTAGGGTGCAACAAGGGAGCAGCACAAGCATGACAAGGCAGCTGCTGGGCGACAAGGGATCAGTTGGGGCACGTAGGGCTCGACAAGGGCATCGATGGGGCTTGCTCGGGAGCTACTGGGCACAACACGGGCGGTGCTGCAGAGCGACCAAGGCACTGCCAGGCACAACACAGGGGTGACAAGGGAACTGTTGGAGTGCACTCTAGGTGAGAAGTGCACTACTTGGATGCGACACAGGTGTCGCAAGATGTAACAAGGAAATCGCTAGGAACGACGAGGAAGTAGATAGGTGTCACAAGGGCGTGACACGGGTGGTGTTTGATCGTCCCGAGCACTGCTGAGGATGGCACGAGCATAGAGGGGATGCACTAGGCGTGACAAGAGCATTCTTGGGGAGTGGCCTAGGCACTGCTGGGCGCGATAAGGGCATTCCTGGGGAGCGGCACAGGCACTACTGAGCACGATAATGATATTGCTTGGGTGTGACACCAGCACTATTGGGCATGACGATGGAGATGTGGAGCACGAAAAGCACGACTCTAGCGCTATTGGGAGCGATAAGGGACTAGCACAAGCACGACACTAGAACTGGGGGTGCCACAAGGGAGCTACTGGGCACGATACTAGTGCCACATGGGCATTTCTAGGAGCACTCATGGGCACAACAAAGGAGCTGCTGGAGCATGACAAGCGATGCGGGAGCCACTAGGAGTGACAAGGGACCATCACGGGTGCGACACTAGCGCTGCTGGGCACGACATGGGAGCTGCTGGGTGCAACACTTGTGTGACAAGGGCGTTCAATGGTGTTGCACGGGCGGGACACCAACACTACTTGGTGAGATAAGGGAGCTATTGGAGCATGACAAGCGACAAGGGACTGGCACAGATGCGACGCTAGTGCTACTGGGTGCGACAAGGGAGATGCTGGGCGTGACACAGGTGTGACACCAACGCTGTTGGGCATGACAAGGGAACTGATGAAGCACGACAAGCGACGCAGGCATTGCTGGAAGAGACAAGGGATCGGCACGAGTACAACACCAGCGCTGCTGGGCCCGATAAGGGAGCTACTGGGCATGACACCGGTGTGACAAGGGTGTTCTTGGGGCACAACATTGGTGCGACACAAGCACTATTTGGTGTGACTAGGGAGCTGCTAGAGCATGACAAACCACAAGGGACCGGCACGAGCACGACAGTAGTGCTACTTGACATGAGAAGGAAAATGCTAGATGTGACACCAGTGCGACACCGGCACTACTGGTGTAACAAGGGATCCGCTGTAGAACGATAAGTGAATCGGGCACATCTTGGAGCAGCAAGGAAGCTGTTGGGAGCAACACTGGTGTTCATGGGGCATGACACCGACACGACCCCAACACTGGTGGGCGTGTCAAGGGAGCTACTGGAGCATGCCAAGCAGCACAAGCATTGCTGGGCATGACGAGGGAGATGCTGGGTTGGACACTGCAGTGACACCAATATTGCCGGGTATGACAAGGGAGCTGATGGAGCACGATAAACGATGTGAGTACAGCTTGGAGCACAAGGGAGTTATTGGGCACGACACTGGTGTGACAAGCATGTTCCTGGGGCACAACACCGGTATGACACCAGTACTGCTGGGCATAATAAGGGAGTTGCTGGAGCACGGCAAGTGACATGGGCACTGCTGGCTGTGACAAGGGAATTAATGGGTCACGAAAGGGGCATGACATAGGGCATTGGTGGGGCACTCTACACGGCGTGACATGATCGTGACACGGGAACTATTGGACACATGACACTGCCATAGCAGTTGCGTGACATGGTCGAATCAGATTATTGTTCGGGCGCAGCAGGGACATGCCCTTAAAATCTAGGGACATGGATGACGATGTTCCGTTTTGTTCCATTTCGGTTATCCTGCCTTGAAAAGTTAGTGGTTTTCACAGGAGCATCCCAGGGGTAATGCAAAATGGGGCAGATAGCTGCGATGACGGCTGTCCATTCCCGAGCCTCCATTTTTTTGCATCGTTGCTCGATTTTGGGGGAGGGACAAATAGGAGTGACGTAGGGCTAAATCTCAGTGGATTGTGGCAGCAAGGGCACTCTACCACTTACAATATCCCATCGCATATCTAAGTCATTTGCAAAGGATTCAACCTGCTGCATGGTGGAAATTATACTTCTAGGTGGCCCACGTAGTGCATCTGTTGTGGGGGCATGGCTAACGACACATGCCCTTGGGGGCTAGGGCCCTACTGCTGGTCGACAAATGAGCGGCGAGCGCAAATATCACTTCTAGCCCATATTTTAACTTAGAGGCGTTCGGTCATAATCCAGTACACAATAATTTTGCGCCACTGGCTTTTTATACAAGTGTAAAGACCAATTGTACAAATCAACGGTTCCTCTCGTAATAGGTTAAATTACCATCATGACACTATAATCAGTATGGTAAAACTAGCCTATCCCATGATGGTCTAAACCTAACTCATGTTCCCTATTGGTGGGTGAACAATCAAACACTTGGTGAATTCTGCTTCACAATGATAGAAAGAGCCATCATCAAAGGATCAAAAGGCAACGTTGCTATGAACGCCTAGCTACCACGCTTTCACGGTTTGTTTTCGTACTAAAAATATGAATAAAATAAACTTTTACCCTTTTGTTCCACATGAGATTTCTGTTCTTATTGAGCACATCTTAGGACACCTACATTATCTTTTAACAGATGTGCCGCCCCATCAAAACTCCCCACCTGATAATGTCCTCCACTCAGATTAGCCTACTGGGATAGCCTTGGGTCCAAAAAGAGAGGCCATGCCCTGCCTCCGACTCATGGAGTAAGTAAAATAATGTTTAAAGTTGTGGTATTTTACTTTTACCCGAGTGCTCCCACTTATCCTACACCTCTCAAGTCATTTCACAAAGTTGGACTAGAGTCAAGCTCAACAGGGTCTTCTTTCCCGGTTGATTCTGCTAAGTGTGTTCCCTTGGCTGTGGTTTCGCTAGATGGTAGATAGGGACAGTGGGAATCTCGTTAATCTAGTAGATAGCTACTAGACCGTTTGATTAGTCTTTCACCCCTATACCCAAGTTAAACGAACGATTTGCATGTTAGAATCGCTTCGATCCTCCACTAGGGTCTCCTTTGGCTCCGACCCACTCAGGCATAGTTCACCATCTTTCAGGTCATGATAGGTATGCTCTCACTCAAACACTTCTCAGATGATCAAGGTTGGTCCACAGTGCAACTCCCGAGGGGATCCTGCCAATAAGCTTCCTTGTGTCGTATGGGTTTACTCACCCATTGACTCACACACAAGTTAGACTCCTTGATCCGTGTTTCAAGATGGGCTAAATGGGGGACCCACAAGCTGATGCCCGGAGTGTGTTGGTGCCAAGCACGCCGTGATGATGCACACTGCTTTCCTCGGTCATTGGGACGATGCTCTTGAGCTCGTCTACGACTTGGGTTTTAGCCACCCCCTCAATCCGTGTTGGTCCATCCCTCAAGCCGATCGGCTGGCTGGCTTGTGACCATTCCACATCTGATAGGGGCGCATCGATGGCCCCCATCCGCTTGCCTCTTAGCAATTTCAAGAACTCTTTGATTCTCTTTTCAAGGTCCTTCTCATCTTTCTGTCACTGTACTTTTTTGCTATTGCTCTCTCACCGTTATTAAGCCTTGGATGGAATTTACCACCTGCTTGGGGCTACATTCCCAAACAACTTGACTCGCTGATGGCACCTTGTGGTGCGGCAGGGTCTCGGCACGATGGGGCTCTCACCCTCTCTAGTGCCCCTTTCGAAGGGACTTGGGCTCAGCCTGTAGCAAAGGACGCTTCTCCAGGCTACAATTCGGGCAATAGATCCGCCCGATTCTAAAGCTGGGCACTTCCCAATTTGCTCACCCTTACTATGGGAATCCTTGTAAGTTTCTTTTCCTCTGCTTATTGATATGCTTAAACTCAGCGGGTAGCCCCTCTCGACCTAGGGTCACTGCGTTGGTGCTGTATGAACAACACGATGGGGTCATGCGAGCTTCACGGGCAACGTGCTAAGCACGACATGATGCAACCTTGACCTTCTCCTTATCGACCACCGAACATTGTGGCACAGTCACCGAGCTCCAATTTTAGGCCAACCGCACAACAACGTAAGGGAGGCCACTCTCAGACCCAACCTACCATGCAGAGACATAATGGCTTTGTTTGCGGCGATGCTATGCATGACGAGTAGGTAGACGTGCCCTCAACCTAGAGGCTTCGGGCACAACTTGCGTTCAAAGACTCAATAGTTCACAGGATTTTACAATTCACAACAAGTATTTCATTTTTCTAAGTTCTTCATCGATGCAAGAGTCGAGATATCCATTGCCAATAGTCATTCAAATACGACAGGTCACCACCTCACTCACCGGGCATCTGGCGGTAAGGAAACACAGACTATGTTACTGTTCCTTAGCATGATCCATGCTAGGGTTCGTTCTTGTGCCAAGCCTAACTCGGCACGCCCATTGCCGCTCCTGGAGCAAACTATAAGGCACGGGCTCGGTCGACAGTCGAGGGTGCCGCACCACATTAGACACCACACCCTTGATGATTTATTTCAACTTGTCTACGGGTCGCACCACTTAGCAATTTTTAACAATGATCCTTCTGTAGGTTTACCTAAGGAAACCTTGTTATAACTTCTCCTTCCTCTAAATGATAAGATTCAGTGGACTTCTTGCGATGTCGCCGCCAGGAAACTGCCCACGTCACCACAATTTGAACACTTCATCAGACCATTCGATTGGTAGGAGCAACGGGCAGTGTGTACAAAGGGTAGGGATGTAGTCAACATGAGCTTATGACTCATGCTTACTAGGAGTTCTTTGTTGAAAACCAACAAATGCAATGATCTATCTTCATCACGATGAAATTTTAAAGATTACCCGGGTCTGTCGGCCAAGGCTATAGACTCATTGAATACATCAGTGTAGTGCGCATGTGGCCCAAAACAACTAAGGGCATCACAGACCTATTATGGCCTCAAACGTTCGTGGCAAGGAAGGCCATTGTCCCTATAAGAAGCTAGTTGTGGAGGGATAGCTCCACAAAGCTAGGTAGCAGGCTGAGGTCTCATTCGATAATAGAATTAACTAGACAAATTACTCCACCAACTAAGAATGGCCATGCACCACCACCCATAGAATTGAGAAAGAGCTCTCAGCCTGTTAATCCTTACTATGGATGGACTTGGTAAGTTTTCCCGTGTTGAGTCAAATTAAGCTGCAGGCTCCACTCTTAGTGGTGTCATTCTGTCAATTCCACTAAGTTTCATCCTTGCGACCATACTCCCCCTGGAACCTAAAATTTTTGATTTCACATAAGGTGCCGGCAGTGTTGACCGAACCTTAATAGATAAGGTATTTTTAACCTTGCAAGTATACGAGGGTTCGGTATAGTTTTCCTGGCAGTCCGGTGTCGTATCCACGGGGAGTTGGTTTTCTATGCAAAACTAATTTCGTAACTATAAAAATATTAAAGAAAAATTAAAATGTTAATTCAGAGATAATCAGAGTGGCCGTAACAACTACTGTACGGTCCTTAAGTGAACTAGAAGATACGGAATACTAAGGAATAAAATTTATAATTGTTGAAAATTAAAGTGCTTTTGGCGGCTGTGCCGTTCTACAGTAATAGAAATTAAAGTGCAGAAAATTAAAGTATAGAAATATTAAAATAATAGAACGGCGGTGGCACAACCGTCCAAGGCTTGGAATTAAAAAAAAAAACTATAAATAAAGTGTA
>JAODPA010068198.1:0-10303 GCA_025585075.1 Nepenthes mirabilis | reverse complement strand
AGCACATTTTCAATAATTATATGAATATGAATAATATACCAAAATCTGAAAATACTTATTAAATAAATGCACATAAGTAAAACATCACGAGAGCAAGAGATGAACACATGTATAAATAAAGTACATGAATATCATATTTTAAACAAATATGAAGCAAATATTCTTAAATTTTAGCAAAGAAGTGAAAAATAAGCTTCTAATTCACTTGCTTTGATTTAAATTCAAATAATCCTTTAAGGTTTAGACACAAAATTTTATTCATGTTTCTCTCTTTCTTCTCTTCTCACTCTTCACTCTCTAAAAACTCAACCAAAAGGACTAAAACATGGTGAAAATGTCTTATATAGTAGATTAAGACATATATGTCATTCATACATGCATCAGACGTAATGTTCAAATTAGACTTGCATACAAAGCTCCTATCAAGTATGCATTAAGTGCGAAAATATTGGAATAAACATGTACCAACAACATTTATGTACATATAATACATGGTGATGTTGCCTCAAATTCACTCATGCATTACTCTTACGTTTTTCAGAAGTCCCTTGAGTTTTCAATACTACAATCTGACACTTATTTTACAAATCGAACCTACAATTAGCCAAAATAATTGTCCAACTTAGTTAAATTCAAACAACATTACATAAAATTAGTGTTTGGATCTCACATGTTGGGTGTCCATATCTCCTTCTATGTAAAAGACAGTGTTGCCATTATGCACTAGACCTCTGCTTCCAATTGTCAACCACAAACCGGCACTACCTGGAAGGTATTTCATAATCCATTTCATTGTATTCCAATGCTTATTTTCTAGGAGATTGGACATAAACCAGCTATGTTTGCAAATGATTGAAAATACATTAAGCTTGTTGGCACAGGAGGTGAACCGTCGACAATACACAAAATCAGCCACACAAAGTAAAGTGGATAAGAAGAAGAACAATTGAACACATAAGATTTTATATGGAAAACTCTTCTTAATCAAGGAAAAAAATTATGGGATACTTAATCCGTAAATGTGATCCACTGTGTGAAATTGATTACACAAACCCAAGAGAAAAGAGAAATCAAAGAATAGAGCATAAGAAATACAAAGACCCTAACACTTTATTTTTCACTCACTACTCTGTTCTTTTTACTGTTTTTCACTCACTTCTTCTCATATATTTCGGATATCGCCTTCACTACTTAGCGCACAGTCCAAGTACAATACACACACACACACATATATATACACATGCACATGCCTTCCAACAAGATAAGCAACCATCAGTTCAACTTGGTGGTTGGTGCACAATTTCCAAGCCCTACAATGATGGTGCATACCCTGTCTTGTAACAGACGGTACATGCATACCCCTACAAATTAACCTGTTATCTTCCCAAGAATGACGTCTTTTAGCTACCCTATAAGGTAGGTCAATAGCATGTCTTTTGAAGATGACAGACATGCAGTGTTTCTATATTTAGCCAGTCGACGTCCCGTTAACCGTCTTTTTTTCTTGGCCGGTCAATGCCCCATTAACCGGCCGGGCGGCCTTCAAGAATCTTCGGACAATGCTGAGCAAGACTTCATGCCTTTAACCGGTCAACATCATGTTGACTGGTCATTTCTACCCATCCAAACTTCCGATCAACAACGTTGATCGGAATTCCTTCTACTTGTGTTGTGTATAATTCGTGGACACTTAGTACACAAGTTTGTGGACCTTAATAGCAGACGGGGTCCTCATACTCCAAGTCCTTTGGCTATGGGGACTTCTACACTGGAGTAACCCCTTAATGAACTTTCCCTCACGACCATAAGAAAGTTAAGTCCATTTGCCCAGCCAAATTATAGCAAGTCTCATTCTTACCCTTGGCAAAATTTTGGAAATTAAGTCTGTGCCATTTTCTTCAGTTCCAACTTTCTCCAGCGTCAGCAAGCCTTTTTTAATAACATCTTTCACCCAATGATATCGAACGTCAATGTGTTTCGATTTAGAATGGAATGAGGAGTTGTTACAAAGATGGATGGCACTATGACTATCACATAATATCTCATACTTTTCTTATTTGAGACCCAATTCTTAAATAATTTTTTTTATCCACAACATCTCTTTGTAGGCTTCTGTCACTGTAATGCACTCGGCCTTAATAGTGAAAAGATCAACATACTTCTGTAACTTGGACTTCTAGAAAACTGCACCTCCAATAAATTTTATCAAATATCTTGAGGTGGATTTACGGAAGTCAATGTCTTCACTCATGTCAGCGTCTGAGTGTCTCACCAATTGATATTTATCACTTCCAAGATACAGGCACTTCTTGAAAATTTCTCGGATATATCTCATAATCCATTTGATCGTGAACCAATACTCCCTACTTAAGTTGAATAGAAAATGGCTGACAATGCCAACAGTATGGGCTATATTTGGCCTAGTACAAGTTAAGGCGTATATCGAGCTTCCTATAGCTAATGAATAAGGCACGCCTTTCGTATATGCTTTCTCAGCGTCCGAGGATGGACACTGACGATTACTTAGTTTGTGGTGGTTCGTTAACGGTGTGCTCACAGGCTTAGACTTATTCGTGTTAAAACGTTGGAGCACCTTCTCAATGTAACTTTCTTAGGATAGCCACAGTCTCCCTATTTCTCGGTCGTGAATAATTCTGACGCCAAAAATTTGTTTCACCGACCCTAAGTCTTTCATGGCAAATGACTATTCAAGTTACTTTTTCAATTTCTTTATCCAAGTACCATTACTTCCAACGATCAGTATGTTATCCATATAAAAGAAAAGGATGACAAAGTCATCCTCGAAAAAGCTCTGTATAAATACACAATGGTCACAAGTAGTCTTCTGGTACCCCTGACTTATCATGATCGACTCGAATTTCTTGTACTACTATCTAAGAGTTTGTTTCAATCCGCACAGGCTCTTCCTTAGATGACAGACAAGTCGTTCCTTTCCCTTAACCTTGAATCCTTCTGACTATTCTGTATAAATTTTCTCTTCAAGTTCACCATAGATGAAGGCGGTCCAAACTTCTATCTGCTCTACCTCTAAATTCCAAGCGGTAGCCAAACCCAATACAACCCTTATGGGGGACATCTTCACCATTGGGGATAAAATCTCATCAAAATCAACCCCCTTCCGTTGACTAAAACCTTTTACCACAAGTCTCGTCTTGTACCTTTGTTGCATGGTATTTTCATCAGTCTTTAACCAGAAGACTCACTTATTCTTTAGGGCTATCTTTTTCTTAGGAAACTCAGCCAAATTAAATGTGTAATTTTCATGGAGAGAGCTCATTTCGTCTTCCGTGACTTTCAGTCATTTCTCCTTATTCACATCCTTCAGAGTCTCATCAAACGTTTCAGACTTCTCGGTATTAGTGAGTAGGATATACTCACTGGATGGAAAACGAATGGACAGTCATCTATTTCTCAAGGATATACTGACAGTCTTTTTGCTAATATCTTCAATCGTTTCATCTTCAACGAAGGCTACATCTCTTGATCAGATAAGTTTTCTCTTAACTGGATCATAAAATCTATAACCCAATTCATCTTCCCCATAACCTAGAAAGATGCACTGTATCATCTTTGGTTTCAATTTAGTCATTGCATTTTTTGGGATATGAATAAAGGCTTTACACCCAAATACGCGTAAATGGTCATAAGAAGGCTCCCTTTTTTACCATATCTTCTTCGATACTTCTCCTTCAATGGTTTACTGAGCGATCTATTGATAATATAAGCCGCCATGTTCAATGCTTCTATCCAAAATGATGCAAGAAGTTTAGCATTAGAAAGTATACACCGTACTCTCTCTAAAAATATGCGGTTTATCCGTTTGGTCACTTCGTTCAACTATGGCATTTTCAGTTGAGTCTTATGATATCTAATGCCATAAGACCAGCAATAGGCATCAAAAGCCTCAATGTACTCGCCGCTGTTATCACTTTGGATGGTTTTTAATTTTCTTTCCTGTCTGACACTCCACCAGAGTATGAAATTGCTCAAATGTATCAAGGACTTGATCCTTGGATTTCAGTGGATAAATTTATAACTTTCTGAAATAGTCATCAATGAAAGATACAAAATATTGGGTTTCACCAAATGACTTCTCTTTGAATGGTCCACGTATTTCGGTGTGGACCAAGTCGAGTACTTTCACTTTTATGGAAGACGAGTCTCCATGGAATGAGACTCTCATTTACTTGTCGGCCATGCAATGAGGACACGTCCTTAATCCGTCCTCCTTTACACCTGGGATAAGACCCTTTCTTGCAATGTGACAGTCTGCGTTCACTCATATAACCTAACCTTCGATACCACAGGTCCTTGGACTCATTGCTGATACTGGTATTCACGTCCCCGGCCACTATACACACCTTTATTATATATAAGCCAGAGGAATTCCTTCCATGTGTCACACCAAAGATCCTCCAGTCAATTTTTACTCATCTTCATAGAAGGTATTGTAATAACTTTCATCATCCAATCGGCCAACTGAAATTATATTTAACCGAATGTTAGGGACATTTATATTTTTCAATAGTAACTTTGTTCCATTATTGGTAACCAGTATAACACCACCTCTGCCAATAAGTTGAGATATCTCTTTGTTGCCCATCCTTATCACTCCCAAGTTTCTTAGAGTATACGAAGTGAACAGTCTCCTTTTAGACTTAGCATGCAAAGAGGCACTAGAATCAACTGCCCAACCAGACTCATGATCCATCAAGCTTGTAACATTTTCTTAATATGTTAACAGGAGATCGCTTTCAGTAACCATAGAGACTAAGGACTTCTCTTCTAATTGTCCCTTTTCTCATTTCTCCTTCTATACATTTTCACACTTTCATTTGAAATAGTATTTCCTGATGTAATCCTTCTTACCACAGTGATGGCATTCAAGATTTTGATACCTTGATCGAGACTTACTATGAACATTTTCTCTAGGTTTTTGGCTGCGTCATTTACTTCTTCCCTTGGATTCGATTACAAATACCTCAGAATGTAAAGGCGTTGAGGCTCCTTATAACTGCATTAACTTATTCATGAGCAAAGATAGAATGACCTCATCCAACTTAAGGGTGTCCCTTCTAAATAGTAAAATTGCAACGATATGGTCATAAAAAGTTGGCAGAGAAGCCAGCAGTACCAACATCTTGTCCTCCTCCTTGATCTCCTTGTCAAGAGTAGATATTTGCATTACTATCCGGTTAAACTCATCCAAGTGTTTTTTAAAACTTCCACCTTCTGACAATCGCAGGTCATAGAACTGCTTCTTCACGTGCAATCTGATTGTCAATGATTTGAACTTGAATTTGTACCGACTTTTTAACTTTTCTCAAACCTCCGTCGGGTCTGTCAAGCCGAAGACCTCTTAAAGCATGTTATCCACCAGATATAGCTCTATGGTGCAATTGGTAAGATCCATTTTATCTTGTCATTCCTCCTCGGACAAGTTTTTTTACTTTTCTTCCTTCTTCTTCAACGCCTTTATTGTTCCTTCTCCGCTTAGGATATTATTTACCCTCTCTTACAGGAAGATGAAGTTACCTTTCCTGTTAAACTATTTTACACTAAATAGCAAATTCTTTGAGGATGAAGACGCCATTCAGATGAAGTTCTCAACGTGACTCTCATATACCACTTGTTAGAGCAGAAGGAGGTAGACGGTTGACAATACACAGAATCACCCATGCACAGTATAGTGGAGAAGAAGAAGAACAATTGAACACACAAAATTTTACATGAAAAATCCTTCTTAATCAAAGAAAAAATTATGGAACATTTAGTCCATAAATATGATCCACTGTATAAAATTGGTTATACAAATCCAAGAGAAAAGAGAAATCGAAGAACAGAGTACGAGAAATACAAAAACTCTAACACTTTATTTTTCACTCACTATTCTCTTCTCGTCACTGTTTTTTACTCTCACTTCTTCTCATATATTTCGGATATCACCTTCACTACTTAGCGCACAGTCCAAGTACAATATACACACACATATATATACACATGCACACACCTTCAAGTAAGATGAACAACCATCAGCTTAGCTTGGTAGTCGGTGCATAGTTCCAAAGGCCTGTAATGGTGGCGCATATCCTGTTCTACAACAGACGGTGCATGTATACCCCTACAGATTGACCCGTTATTTTTTTAAGAATGACGTCTTTTAATTATCCAATCAGGTAGGTCAACAGTATATCTTTTGAAGATGACAGACATGCAGTGTTTCTATATTCAGCAAGTTAACGCCCCTTTGACCGGCCGGGCGGCCTTTAAGAATCCTCGGACAATGTTGAGCAAGACTTCATGCTTTTAGCCGGTCAACATTATGTTGATCGGAATACATATTTGGCCAGTTAACAGGTTAACCGGTCATTTCTATCCATCCAAACTTCCGGTCAACAACATTGACCGGAATTCCTTCTGCTTGTGTTGTGCATAGTTCGCGGACACTCAGTGCACAAGTCCACGAACTTTAATAGCACACGGGATCCTCATACTCTAAGTCCTCTGGATATGAAAACTTTCACACGAGAGTGACCCCCAACAAAGCTTTCTACAGCTCAAACACATGGAACGCTTCCCTTGTTTTCATTCTATTTGTCCGTAGAAGCGCTCTCCTTGGCACTGGCTTAAAGTGCAGCTAGGTCACAGCTCACCAGTTTAGCCTTGTTCATACTAGACATCTGAGGCACCTTCTCAATATGAGGAAGAGATTATTAGGAATATGCACGAGTTGTGTAGAAAATTCACATAGAAGTCATAATGATATATAAATGTGTGTTGGTCTATTGCATAATGGCGTAGTATTTGAGTTCAGATATTGTCTATAGGAAAGTTTCTCCTCCGTGACTCAAGCTGCATGGAAACCTAACCAAGGTGATTCTGACTTGACTCTCGAACTAATCGTGATCATCAGGTTCCAATTAAGGAGGCATGTAGCAATTTATGCCCTACGGGTATAGGAGAGGAAATCATGAAAAACGAAGATACAAGGACGCAAAACCAGAAAAAATTCAGGAAAATAAGCCGACGCAAATAAGGAGGGGAAAGAAAGGTACAGAGATTCACGCTGCACAAAAAATACAATCTACATGGACGCAACTAAAATTTACAGCACGCTTTGTAGATTTGGCTGATGTTGCAGGTTTCCAGGCTTGTGGTAGGATTATTCGGACTGTGCTGAAAGCAAAGGCTGCTTCTATACAGAGCGTATTTGAAGTTTTCTGGCCAACTTTTTACCTTCCTTCGAACTTTCCTATTTGGGAGAGGGAAGATACTGTAACTTCAGAATCATCACTGGCAGCCATGCATGGTACTTTGGCATCGTTTTTGTTTGGTTTCTCGAGTGCAATTAGCATGACACTGTCATCTTCAGGTGGCTGAAGCTGAGTTGCCGCCTCTTGAAGCTGCAATGCGTACTCCAAGTTCCACAGGACATCTCCCATTGAAGGCCTATCGACACCGCGCTCTTCCAAACATTTCTCTGCAGCCTCGACATACTTCTTTAGTGACTCGGTGTCGATAGTTCCCAGCATATGGGGATCCATTATCTTCTCAAGCAAGCCTTTCCTGTTTGAATTCATAGCCCACTCAGCCAAGTTAACTTGTTCCCGTGGCAGCGCTGGATTAATAGCAGGCCTTGCACATAAGACTTCTAGAAGGACCACCCCAAAAGAGTAGACATCGGATTTCTCCGTAAGTTGCTGCCTTCTGAAGTATTCAGGATCAAGGTATCCAAAACTCCCTTTCACGGCGGTGCTTACGTGAGTTTGCTCCATTAGACATGCAGCTTTAGAGAGTCCAAAATCGGAAACCTTTGCCACTAAATTCTCATCGAGGAGGATATTCGTGGTTTTCACATCGCGGTGGATAATACAGTGAGCTGCACCGGTGTGGAGGTAATGCAGTCCTCGGGCAGCACCAATGCAGATCTCGAGCCGCTGTTTCCACAACAGAGGGGCTTTTAGCTTTGAACCATAAAGGTGTTCACGAAGCACTCCATTAGCCATGTACTCATACACTAGAATCATCTCATTCTGCTCATCACAATATCCAATGAGGGAAACAAGGTGGCGATGGCGGAGCTGTGATAGCATTTGAATCTCTGTTTGGAACTCATTAATGCCTTGGTCAGACTGCGGGTTTCCTCGTTTGATAGCAAGCTTGGTGCCATCTTCCAACATTCCGAGGTACACCCTTCCAAACCCACCAACGCCGATTACCACCTTCTCATCGAAGTTGTTGGTTGCTTCCTGCAGTTCGCGAAAGGTGAAGAACCGGCCAACTCCTGCATTGGAGGAGAAAAAACCTATGCTGCTCCTACTTTTGCGGGAGCCGAAGATGCTAGATCGTCGGGAGATACTCTTGCTGGATAGGAAACTAGAGTGGTTGGAAGAGAGGGGAAGCAACCATGAAGAGAAGCTGTTTCTTTTCTTCCAATCTTGAGGCCGCTTGTGCCACCTAACAAACACGGTGCCAATCCACAGCATTGCTGAGACCCCCATCGCCAAGCCAACAACGGTGATGATTTTCATTGTTTTCGACACTGCATCCCCGCTTACAAAGTTCCCGCTGGCGTCGAATAAACCATTTAAGCTCCCAGCAGAATTGCTCATCTTTAGGACTTCTAAGCCGTTCAAAATAGCATTTGGAGTGCCCGAAGCAACACTGGAGGCTGGGCCAACCTGGATCACCACAGAACCGTTAATGATTGATGTGGAATTCAGCACGAAATCTTTGTAGTAGGCGGTGGATAGGGCTTGAGTGAGGGATGATAGGTCAAGAGCAGAAACACCCATCAATCCATTAATATATACGGTGAAGTATAGTTCATTTAGAGAGTTGCTCACTATGTCGCAGAAATGCAGCCTAATTAGGTAGGAATAACCCGGATCAACGGGCATCTGCCAAGTGAGGTTGAAATTTTGCATCGACGTTTCAGAATTAGCCATCTCGTCTGCTGTTGCGTAAACAAAATTCGGGGCAATGAACTGGGTTGCTCCACCATTAGGATATTTCACAAAACGGGGATCGATCGACACATTTTGAGCTCCTTGTGGGAACATCATGAAGTCCTTATCAGGCAGCCATGTCCTTAACAAGCTATCGTTGTTTGTCGCTACAAGTGGCCCTCCTACATTTAACCTATAAGACACTTCGAATGCATATTTTGACAAGCCGTTGAGCTCACCAACCGGAGAAACTGCAGCCGCTGTGTCGGGGATCAGAGGATCAGGGGCGGATACAATCTCAATGGCATTGACAAAGGCAACGGAATTCTTTTCTGGGAAGAAGTTGAGGGTCAATCTCTCCAAGGTAACATTAAGGAGGTATTCTTTGAAAACCATAGTAGCATTGCTCACCGAGAAATCGTGGAGGAGGACAAAGCTATCAGTTGTGACATGAAAACAGGCAGTCTGTAAACTGTAAGTTTGGTGGGGAAGAGGAAAAAAATACAGCCGTATCCAATGTAGGCCTTGTTGGGAGATGGGAAACCTATATGTTGCCTCAGAAATGAAAACTCTAGCAGAAAGAAATATATGCAAAGACGGCAAAAGATATGAAGGTGAGGACACATTGTTATATTGAATGGAATCGACAGTGACTTTCACATCTTCGTCGGCGTTCAGAAACGTTGCGGATTGATGATCGGAGATAAAGAGCCGACCATCACCAAGTTTGACATCGTCAGGTGCCCCACAATTGATGAGGATATTATCGCGGGGCGTGAATTTTTTAGGAAGAGAAGAAAGAAAGGAAGAAGATGATGAATTATCACCTGTAACGTTAATGCTTGTGGTGTCAGATAAGGTCAGGATCACGAAGATTACAGCAAGGAAGGAGACGGGTCGGGGCCTTGACCCATTGCGCTGCTCTCCGCCGGCGATCATGTCGTTTCGGTGGTGGCTGTCAATGGCGGTGTTGGGTGGTGGTCATGGCAGAGGATCAGACATTTCTGGCCTGCCAAAGGCCGAGGAAAACCAGAGGAAGAGGGTGGGGACTGCCGCTGATTTTAGGAGGGATGAGGAGAGAGAGATTTGAATGTATGATAATTCTTCAACAGTTAAGGGCAGGTAGAAGAGGAAGAAACAAGGAAGAGAAGGTGAAGAAGAGAAATTGTGGGAAGCAAGTAAGGGAACGACGTGCGCCATTGTAATGGAGGAGTGGAAAATAAAGAGTTGATGAAAGAGACGGCGGTATTTTAAGCGTCGCCGGCCACCGAGCTGTGCGCTTGCCCCCAGAAATTCAACTGTGATTGGCTGGCTATTAACGGATGGATCCGGGG
>JAODPA010068197.1:0-10303 GCA_025585075.1 Nepenthes mirabilis | reverse complement strand
CCTTTGGACATACCATTATTATTTAATTATTGAATAACTGTAAACCATAAATTTTTAAAATTACTATTTTTATTGCGTCTCCGAATCTAGGTTGAACTAGATCAGATCTAATTATCATTCTTCTAAATCTGGATCCTACACAATACAAAAGAAAATAAGAAAATTTGAGGATAAACGGAAATTGCTCCGCAGCAAGCTCTCTAATGATCAAATTAGTAAATCCTTCTCAAATCAGGCGAAAGATATAGCTATTTAAACTTGGTTGAAGGTGTTTAGCTTGGATAGCTTGTACCATTTTTGTATTTTATAGAGAGAAGAATTACTTGTATGGGTGTGAATTGTATTATAAGTCTTTCATAAGACTAGTTTTTTACTTTGAATATCTTCCTTTTTTTCTTTCATTTTTCTTCTTCCCTCTACTGCTGAATGCTGGCAGAGTATTTATAATAGTAAGAGGTTGTTTTACCGATTACATAACCGCCATGGATAATGGCGACTGGTTAGTTACATAACCGCCATAGATAAGGGTGATCGATTGGCCTCTGTAATTTTAGTCAGTTTTAGCTAGTTTTCTAAGAGCAAGACGTGGAAAGTTATTTGAAGAACCCCTTGCTCGTTTTTTGGGCTCTTCTTCCTAGGCTTTGACGATATTCAATGGGCCTTCACTTCATTTGTGGGCCTTATTGTGGATTGGCCTAACGGTAGTATCCATCACTAATCCCCCATACCAAGAAGTTAAAATTTTAGCTTATGACATGCTTTTCGATGGGACATATTCCCCACTCGTTCCACGTGCCTACTACTGGTCTAGATCTTGCCGCTAGTATAGGATATTAGTGACTTGCTTATACTAGTCGGCCTTAATCTTCACCGGTGTGAAACTGCTTCGGATTTTGAACTTACCGTAATGAGCCCTCTTTGGATTGGATTAATACCGGAATGAATCCACACCATAGAAGATTGGTGTGTAAATGGATTCGTGACGGTTTGGATCAACACTGAACTGAATTCACGCCCAACTGAATCATCACCGAACTAGATTCACTGCGGATTGAATTCACTATAGTTTGAATCGAAACTGATTTGAATTAATGTCGGGTTGAACCAATGCGTAGCTGGATCATTGTTGGACTGAATCGACATGAAATTGGATTGATGTCGGACTGAATCGATGCGAAACTAGATTAATGTCGGACTGCTAAGAAATGACGTCTTGAAAATCATATCGTTTTGATAGGGGTTCTATCCAGTTTGCCATGTGTCAATCATCGGGCAATGTTAATTCGGTCACCGCTGTTTCGTATGACATACTGCCAATGAAGAATTGACACGCGTCCCCCATAACAATTATTTGAAACTTTTCGAATTCAAAAGAGAATTATTAACTTAGGTTTTGTCAACCTTCCCTCATTCTTTCGCACCGCTCTTCGTTCAAGTTTCTCTCTAACACTCATCTGCTTTCTTCCTCGAAACCGCATTCTCTACTATCAATTCTCATCTCCATGGCACCTTGCATTGAATCAACGAAATCCGTTCTTACTGTTGAAGAGGTGGAGAGTCTTGTTTTTCAATCAAAGATACCAAGAACCTATTTATTCTCAGTTCCGACCGAAAATGATAAAGCATGCTCTCCCCCAAATGGTTTCATTACTGTATACAAAGCCCACCTAAAAAGTGGTCTTCGTGTTTCCATGACGTCTGAACTGTGCAAGATTTTTGCTGATTTCAACGTTCCCATCGCACATTTTCACGCTAATACTGTGAGGTATTTTTGTAACTTCTATATATTTTTTTGTCTTCGTAGTATGACTTTAAATACCATGGCTGTAAAGGTTTTATTTAGGTTTTGCCAAAGTGGGGATTGGATTTCATTATCCCCCGTGAATTAAATATAAGCGGGGTGATATATGAATATGTGAAAAGTGGAAAAACTATTTTTTCTTTCTTGCCGTCCCAAAATTAGGTATTCCTAATGAATGGGGTAAAGTACCAGAGTCTTTTACCAAAAAAACTTCTCGGGAAGAGGAAGAGTCAGTGAAATTAATGATGGAGATGATTAAAACGAATATAAAGTCATTTAGTGATAAGGAGTGTTTTTTTCTATTGAAATCCTTGCGCTTGCTAAATGGGAGTCCTAAATGGAGGAGATAAAAACAACTACTCCATCTCTCGAATGGCGCAAGAGGAAAATAAAGAAAATAACAATAAGAGAACCTAGGGGCTAGGCTATACCGCCAAGCCCATCATCTTCCTTTGTTGAAGTTGGTCTCCCTATGTCAGAAAGATTAAAGGGGATAAGCAATTCGTTCTTTACTCTTCCTCCTTCAACTAGTCAAACTCGAGAGGAGAACCCTGTAACTTGGCCATCGGAAAATGTTGAGCCCTCTACTCTACTTTTTGAGACTTCCAAAGGGCCGAAGACCATTGGGACTAGTGGCACCGTTGAGGCTGGTGGTCCATCCAGATTGGTCAATGAATCAGGTCCAGTCTATGAGGACGCACCCTTTGTAGAAAGGGCTTTTACTGAAGAAAGAACAGTCAGTCTTTCAATTGAGTTGATTCCGATTTCGAAAGAGCCCATTGTCTGTCCAGCCGGTTTGGATATTGGCGCTGAAGCGACCGAACTGGAAGAGTTTGGTCCAGAAGCTTTTGTGTTGGTCGTGATAACCCCCTCCTTCCCTTCAAGCCCAAGAGGAGACCAACTGGAGAGAGAATCCACTCCTTTACAAGGCCCAATAGCATCTTTGTCCCATTAGAGTCCATCAAATTAAAGGCAAGAGCAAGCATCCTTTCCTACCTATTCATTTTGGCTGCCCAAGAACGTTGTAACTTAACCGGCATGTTATATCATGGTAATTTTTGAATGGAACCTTTCTCCTTACTGAGAGGGAAGTTCAACATGTTTTTATCCTTGTTCCCCTCTTTGTTTTGTTTTTTGGCAACCGATAAGATGTATGAGATTTTGAAGATTTATCTACTCTAACGTGATATTAAGATTAAGCAAGCTGAGAGAAGTTTAATGGTTGGAACAAACACGTGTGGATCCCTGTATCTTTGAGGAGATGCAAAGCAGGATAAATGCTGCCAATGCACAAGCTCAATCACATCAAGATCGGGTTTTCAGGCTCGAGTTAGAGCTACAGAGACCAAGGGTGCCCTACAGTCAACCTAACGGCATCTGGCCGATCTTAGGAGCGATAATGCTTGGTTAGGCTCAGAGCCAATGGCCTAACTCAAACCAGAGAAAGTGGGTTCCACTTTGAATGCCAAATTCTTAGATGTATCCTCTTGTGCCAGCAGATTGCCTCTCTACTAGATTCCCAACTCTCAGTTGGTTTCTTTGACCAAAGGAATATAGGTGACTGGCACCGATCTGATCTGAAGGATTTTTCTGACCCGGGTGAATATTTGATATAGCCTCCGGAGAGCCCCTGGCCTTAGCTTTATAAAGCCCCTAGCTTTACCTTCACTTCCTTTTCCCTATATGGACTTTAATGACCATGAAAAAGTATACCGCATATTGATTTAATGTTACTTGTTTATTTAGCAATATCAACCTCTCTTTTTCTTCTTTTTTTGTTAAAGTATAATTATCGGGCCATGGTTGACTAAAGGAGCTCATCCCCATGCAAGGGAATTAACATACGCCTGCTTGATAGCCCCCTAAGGTTTAAATGTTCGACCGCATATGAGCCACTCGAAATAAATTCGAGGTTTAAATTCAATCGTAAATGGATCGTTTGGAACAAGTCCAAGATTCTGCTTTGACTGTGTATGAGTCGCTCAGAGCAGATCCGAGGTTATTTGATCGCTTTTAGGTCGAGTGGCGGTAGGTAGATATCCTCCTGACTTAGGGGTATTCAAGGCCTTATATATTTTTTTATGCAATGCAAGCCATACATACATATAAACAATACTTAAAATATGCAAAAAGTTTATATTATTAATTTGAACAAAATACAACCACACCAAGTAATATACGTTATACCTACCTGGGCTTATTGATAAAAATTTTTTAAGTGTATTGCATTTCATGTTCTGGGCACAAACTTACAATTTGGGATATGTAATTTATACGCATCATTTCGAAGAACGGCTGAGACGATGAATGGGCCTTCCCAATTAGGAGAGAGCTTATTTCTATTGATGATTTTACCAGTTGTTTATATACTTCTTAGGACTAAGTCTCCAATATCAAACTAGTGTGCCTTTAGTCTTTTGTTACAGTACTCTGCAATCCGTTATTGATAGGCAGCCGTTCGTACTTTTACTATTTCCTAAGACTCTTCCAATAGGTCAAGATGTTCCTAAGACGTTGTGCATTGCTAAGAGAATCAAAATTTTTAACTCGAAAGCTGGGTAGTCCAATCTCCACTGGGATTACCGCTTTGGTCCCAAAACATAAGCTGAAAGGATAGTACTGAGGGTAATTCATTTGCCCAAAAGCCCCCAGCGTCCTCTAATTTGGTCTTCAACCATGCAACAAAGTTCGGTTGATGATTTTTATCTGACCGTTTAATTATGGGTTGGCCACAGAGGTGTGTGCCAGCTAGATCCACAAATTTGTACAATACTTGGTGAAGTATTTTTCAGTGAATTCGGTCCCATTATCAGTTATTATCACCTCAGGGATCCCAAATCGCCAAACAATACTTTGCCGGACAAACTCAGTCGTATGATGCTCGGTTATCTTTCCTAATGGAGATGCCTTAACCTACTTAGTGAAATAGTCGATTCCTACAATGATAAATTTTTTCTATTCGGACATTATAGGGAAAGGACCAAGTATGTCTAGCCCTTATTGCGCAAATGACCATAGAGCCTGTAGGGATCTCAGTTTGGTCGGCGGTATATGAGGTATGCTGCCATACAACTGACAATTTTCACACTTTTTGACAAAGTTGGCAACGTCTTTTTTTATATTCGGCCAATAGTAGCATTGTCGTATTATTTTGAAAGTAAGATTCTTTCCTCTAATATGGGAATCACATACCCCAAAGTGAACCTCGCTTAGGGCATAATCTGCTTCCTTCAGTGTGAGACACCTCGAATATGGGATCGAATATCCTCGACAATACATTCTCTCATCGATGATTGTATACTACCTAGCCATCTTTTTTATGCGCTTAGCTTAGTCTTGGTTTTCTAGAACAATTCCGTTGGCGATATATCAATGGTAGGGAGACATCCAACTTTCGTTACTGGTGACTTGTAAGACCTCTTGTTCAGACTATTCAATACTTGGGGTAGTCAAAATTTTTCGCATATTTCGGGAATATTGTTCCGAATTTTCCATAGCCGCGGCCTTTGCTAACTAATAAGCCTTTCCATTGTCTGCTCTCAAAATGTGTGTTATCTCTATTTCATCAAATCCCTGAATTGTATCCCTTTGGTAAAGTATTTTGCTAGACATGGACTTGACACTTCAAAATCTCCTTGAACTTGGTTTATGATCAGCTTGGAGTCACTATAGACTACAAGATGTTTGGTCGAATATTCTTTAGCCAACTGTAATTTGACCAACAGAGCTTCCTACTCGGCAACATTGTTCATTGTAGGGAATGAAAGTTCCAATGAATAATATATTTTCATTCCATTTGGAGTTTTTAGTGCCACTTCGACTTCGTTGCCGAACTGTGTGGATAATCCATCGACATGTAACATCCAAATGGGTGATGGATCAATCCGATTGATATCTTAGCCGTCACTTTCAATGCTTTGAGCTAGAGCCGAAGTTTTAACCACAAAGTCAGGCAAGGCTTGCCCTTTAATGGCTAGTCTTGGGTTGGACTCTATATTGAACTCGCCTAGTTCAATTGCCTATTTGACTAATAGTTCAGAAGTATCAAGCTTCTGCAATATTCCTTTGAGAGATTGATCAATAGGGACGATTATTTTGTGGGCTTGAAATTACAATCTGAACTTTCTTGCAGAGTAGACAAGCGCTAATGCCATCTTCTCGGCATATGTGTAACGGCTCTCTACATCAGACAAAGTTTCACTAACGTAGCAAATCGATTACTGCACATCTGTTTGCTGTTGGATCAGGACTGAACTCATCGCTACCTCAGATGCTGCTAAATATAGGTACAGTGCTTGACCCTCTTCTCGTGATGCAAGGAAGGGAGGACTGGCCAAATAGTTCTTCAACTTTTGAAAGGTGGCCTGGCATTTTTCCGTCCACTGGAAGTTACTGGCCTTTGTTCCTCTCAAAGTTTTAAAAAATGAAAGATATTTTTCTACGGATTTAGATAAGAAGCAAAAAAGTACGGCAAGCCTTCCGGTGAGTCTCTCGACATCTTTCACAGTTCTAGGTGGGTTCATATCCATTATCCCATTTATCTTTTTTGGATTGGTCTTAATTTCTTTCCTTGAGACTATAAATTCTATGAACTTATCGGAGGATACTCCGAAAATGCACTTATTTGGGTTTATTTCATGTGGTGTTTTCAGAGTACTTCGAAGGCTTCGTTTAGGTCCAAGATATGATCATTAGTAGTTTTACTCTTAACGAGCATATCGTTTACGTATACCTCCATGTTCCTGCCGATCTGAGCTTTGAACATTTTATTTATTGGCCATTGATACGTGGCACCCGCATTCTTCAGACAAAAAAGTATGACTTTATAGTAGTATGCCCCCTGGTTGGTTATGAAAGTGGTGTGCTCATTGTCCTTTGGGCACATACTAATCTGATTAAAACCAGAATATGTGTCCATAAAGCTAAGCACCATGTGCCCAGATGTGGAGTCCACTAATAAGTCGATTCAGGGTAGTGGGAAACTGTCTTTTGGGCATGCCCTATTTACGTTGGTAAAATCGACATACATTCTCCACTTCTCATTATTCTTCTTTACAATGACTACATTAGAGAGCCAATTTAGATATTGGATTTCTCTGATAAAACTAGTATCTAGTAGCTTATTCGCTTCCTCCCTAATAGCAATGAGCTTTTCAACTGAATGGTTTCTTCGTTTTTACCTGATGGGCTTATAACTAGGATCCAGGTCCAACTTGTGGAACATCACTTTGGTTAAAATTCCTGGTATATCGGTGGGTGATTATGCAAAAGACATTCTGATTCTGTCGAAGGAAATGGATTAGTTGTTCACGAGAAGGTTTAGCTAATGTGCCTCCAACCTGTATGCATTTCTTCGGATCACCGAGATCTAGTGGAACCAGATCCGTTGCTTCGCCGAATTGAGCCTGCTACAAAGTTGTTTCATCTCGATAATCGAAGTCTTCTACCGGCCGACCCTGAACGGCTTAAGTGATTTGGGATAGAAAACAAGTCCGGCCGATCACTTGATCGCCCAAGACTTCTACATCGAATGGTATTGGGAACTTTATCTTCAAATGAGAGATGGAGGTTACTGTCCCAAATATCGACTGGTAAGGTCAACCAAGATTGCACTATAAACCAAAAGCAAATTAACCACTAAGAAGGTAAGTATATGAGATGCCGTTTTGGGATAAGTGTCCGGAGTGACTTCTAACTGGATGGTTTCTTGGACAGAAACCAGTTCGTTACCTACTTCATACAGTTGTCCATTAGCCTATTTGAGTTGATTAATTTTTAATCCTAATTTGAGAAAAGCATTAAGATAAAGCAAATTACTCGACCTTTCATTATCAATAAATATTCGTTTTAGCTGGTAATCCACGCTACCATCAAAATTAATGCTGGTACAACCAATGGGTCGGAGTGGGAAATTTAAACATGAGATATATCATCTTTACTAAAACTAATCATATGATCAACATTTCCAACCTTTCGCTTCTTGTTGTCCATAGCAGCATTTGGCCGATCAGGAGAATGAGCCTTGGTTATCTTGGTTGTAATCATATTTACCACTCTGGCTATTACATGATTCTTTGGCTGCTGCTACTCCTGTCTTTCTTTTTCCATTCTTCCGGAGGCATGCTCTGAGCTTTTTAAGAACTTGGTAAGGTGTCCTCTTCGAATGAGATCCTCAATTTCTCTTTACAAAGTCTTGCATTCCTCAGTGCTGTATCCAGGAGATCTATGGTAATGACAAAATTTAGTTTGATATCCACTTTTAGAATTTTTTCGGGCTTTTGGTCACTTGAGAAATTTTTCGTCCCAAATTTGTATAAGGATGTTCGTTCTAGAGTCATTTAAATGAGTCAAGTTGAAAGGTCTAAACTCCCCACAGACTCCCGATCCATCTCTAGACAGCTTCTTGGAGTTTTTTAAGCTGAATCTACCTTCATCTCTCTTTCTTTTATTTGATGGTCCCTGCTTAGAGTGGTCCACATGGTTGGGCTTCTTAGCCCCATTTGTCTCTTCGGTTTTCACATATGCTCGTGCTGTGGTTTCTATTTTACGGAAGGTCTGCGAATTTTTGTGAGCTAAATGTTTAAAAAACTTACCCTGCTCCAAGTTTGTTATAAAGGTATTTAATTTAACCTCATTAGTGAATTGTGGAATCCGTCGAGCTTCCGAGGTGAATCTAGCCAAAAAACTCTTCAAACTTTTATTTGGCCCCTGCTTGATTCGGGTATGGTGTTAGAGTTGTTTTTCTATCCTCTGACTGGAGGTAAACTCAGAAAAGAAGTTGTTGACTAACTCATGGAACGACCAAATCGAATTAGAAGGCATTCGGTAAGACCAAATTCTGGCATCCCCTTTCAGGGTCAAGGGAAAATACTGACATATTATCATTTCATCCAATCCTTGAAAACTTAATAGTGTGTGGAAGTGGTCTAAATGATCCATTGGATTAGCGCTTTCATTGTACGTATCCATGGTTAGCATCTTGAACTTATGAGAAAGTGGGCAAGTTCGTATCTTCGTTGTGAATGAAGATCTTCTCAAATCAATAGTGTGTCCTTTAACTTTTTCTCTAAAAACATACTGTCAAATCTTCTAAACTTTCTCCTCCACCAGAGAAGTAGCAGTGAATCTTTTAGCATTGAGGTAAGTCATTAATTCTATTTGTTAGACTTGACATCGGTGCAATTGAATGTTTTTGTCTGCCGGAGGTATGCTAGAGGAGGCTTTCTCTTAATCAGGAGGCCTTTTCTCACTTTGAGAATAATGCGGATTTCGCCATTCTGGGTTGTCATCAAAGGATTTAGGACCCAACCGACCTTCTAACCAAGATCGGCCTCCTCTTTCGCTCGAAAACATTCCTGCCTAGTCATAAGGTTGCTGCATTCACCCGCCCAATTTCTTCTTTTGCTTATTCCTTTTAAAAGTTAGAGTGTGTGTTGCGTAAGAATTGGCATCCGGCTTTGTGTGACCCAACTATTCGCAGAGGGTCTTAAGCGCTTCAAATATATGGTCCATTCGCCCGTTCATCGCTTGCATGAGGTGAGCTTGCCGATCTTCTCCCTGACTACCCAAATGAGGGTTATTGCCAGGAGTGGCATTCTCTCTCGTAGGAGCGCTTACATGTATTCGAGTATTAACCATTTCGGCCTTTGCATTTTTTGGTGGTGAAGTTGGTTTCTTTTGGTTGCTTCCCATAGACGATGTTAATGTTGCGTCTTCGGATCCAAGTTGAACTGGATTTGATCTGATCACCGCTCTTTTTAAACCTGGATTCTGCACAACATAACAGAAAATAAGAGAACTAGAGGACAAACGGGGATTACTCCTAGGCAAACTCTTCGATATTCAAGTCAGTAAATCCTTCTCAAATTAAACGAAAGATATAACTATTTAAACTCTGTCAAAGGTGTTTAGCTTGGGTAACTTGCATCGTTTTTGCATTTTATAGAGGGAAGAATTACTTTTGTGGGTGTGAATTGTATTATAAGTTTTACATAAGATCGGATTTTTACTTTGAATATCTTATTTTTTATTTCCTTTTTTTTTTCCATCTGCTGCTAAATACTAGTAGAGTATTTATAACAGTAAAAGGCAATTTTACCGGTTACATAACCCCCTAGATAAGGGTGATCGGTTGGTCTCTGTAACTTTAGTTAATTTTAGCTAGTTTTTTAAAAGTAAGACGTGAGAAGTTATTTGAGAAACCCCTTGCTCATTTTTTGGGCTACTTTTTTTGGGCTTTGACAATTTTCAATAGGCTTTCACTTTATTTGTGGGTCTTGTTATGGATTGGTCTAACGGTAGTACCCACCAATTTCAATGCTTGAGATATATGCATTAAGCTTCTATCATATGACCTAAAATCTGTTGAGCATTCTAATCAAGCCACTTTAGTGGCTACCAAATTATAACATAATGGAGATATGCCATAAAAAATAACCTCAAAAATCATAAAAAAATATCTACATGAGATTTGAATCCATAATACTATAAAAAAATAAAATT
>JAODPA010068196.1:0-10304 GCA_025585075.1 Nepenthes mirabilis | reverse complement strand
TACGTCGTGTATATATATATACATATATATATATACAGCTTCCCGTATATATGCACATACATACATATACATGGCATACACATGCACATATCTCATAGCATTGCCGCACTGACACATGCGCACCCAGGCACACACACGTAGCAGCAACGCTGCTTACCTACACACACTCACATAGCGCACAGACACACGGCAGCACCCACACACCCAGCAGCACACAAGCACAGCAGCACACGCTGCTTACCCTCATACGCGCACACATAGTGCGCACACACACACGGTACATCCACACACCCAGTACCACGACAATATCTGCAGAGATTTCAAACAGGGACTCGACATACTGAAAATCCCCAAACAGAACAATTGAGTATGCATCTGCCAATGAAACATAGATTTATATAGTTACAATCCAAGCGATTCTTTAATTCAACTCGATATCCCTAAACAGAGTTTCATGTCCTGTCTTCTCCCAACAAATCGGTTCCCACAGTATGCAAGGAAACCCAACTTTTCTACTCTAATAGGTAAAACTAAGAATTTGTAGTATGAATCCAAAATATCTCAGGCCCTGATTCTTCGTGAGCCCCTTGACAAAATCCGTTTCCCCATCACTTGAGCCGAAGGATCTGTTTCTCTTCCCTCTTGATTCGCGCCAAATCTATGAAAATCTAAGCTTTCAAATCGAACATGTAAAATACTAATCTTTTTCTCACTCCACAGCACAAATTATCAAGCCCCAATTCATCTCGAAACCCTAGAAAATTCGGCCCATTTTCTCCACGAGTCGTGGCTCTATTTTTTCCATTTTCTCATTCACAATCAAGAAACACAACCGATTCCCACAAAATCGATATAAGCAATAAGAAAATGATCATCAATAAGGAGAATGGAAGGATTCACTTGCCTCGATTCTATGTATTTATCCCGATGATGGCATCGACGCTTCCTTACCGTTGAGGCTCCTTGGCTGGCAAGGAGTTGGAAGGATCTGGCGCCTTCCTTATTTGAAGGGCGCCAATCTTGCTGATATTCCCTTTGAGATCGTGGAATATCCTTGGAAGATCGTGGCTGGCCTTTTTATGACTGACGGGTTTAAACGGGTCAGGCTTGTTACTGTTAGAAAGCTTTTCGGGGCCCAATGTGCAAGGTGCGGACGGTCAACGCCTGGGTTGACCGTCTGCGTGCGTATTGGCCGCCCTCATGAAAGGCGTCCGCCGCTGGCCTCTATTTGGGCTATGGGCCTGAGTGAATCAGGCCTATTACTGTAGAAGGGCCTCGTTTGGGCCCGTCATGCAGGGAGCAGACGGTCAACGTCTGAGTTGACCGTCAGCTTGTTGGCCGCCTTCGTGGAGAACGAAGGGAGAACGGCGGGCGGCCAACTGATGGGCTGTGGGCCAGAATGGAATAGGCCCATCACTGTTGCAAAGCCTCTGAAGGCCCAGCAAACCGGTCAATGCCGAGTTGACCGTTGGTGAGCAAGTTGGCCACCAGGACGGTCAATGCCAACGTTGACCGTCCTTGGGCCTTTCGGTTCCTGGGCCCATCTTCTTACTGGGCCGTTAGAAACGTTGACTGGGCTTCTGTTGACTTTTCTTTGGGCCAGCCCATTATTGGTGTACCCATCAACTTGATTCACTGATTACCCATAAATACAATGGAATTCCTTAGTACGGACAAAGAATATGAAATTCCTCAATCTAATATCATCTAAAACTAAAAAGACAACAATTTTGTTACAGACAAAGTATATATTGTGAGTATTAAAGCATGAAGAACGAAAATTTCAGTCAGAAAAAATCATATAGTTACAGCTGTTTACTGTGACAACTAGCAAATACATATATGCATAATTTGTAAAAGGCAGGAGCATGCCCATTGTGCTTACACAAGCAACAAGTTCTCCGACCAGACCATCAGAAAATCAAACACTGAGGCCAGTTTCCTAAAAAATAGCCTTTCTTAGTCAGCTGAGAATTTCATTTCATATAGCTAAAGCAGAAACACAGATACTGGTTGCAAGACAGTACTCCCTTAGTCAATTTATTAACCCCACCATCCAAAAAAAAAAGAAAGATTCTATTGATTGAGCATCGGAGATAGCATTGGGACATGCTATGTTAGGTCTGCCCAAAGATGTAGATGGTGTAAACTTTAGAGTGCTATCTTCCTCAGGCAGGCATGGATGAAATTTGATTAAAGGTGATTCTTCTCCTTTTAATAAGTTTTCGGAAACTAAGGTGACAAAGGATCGAATGACAGGAGCAAGTTAAGGTTTTGTTTGTTCAATTTGAAAATGTTAGTGATACTATTGTGTCACATATGCATGGGAGGAAAAAAAGGGAAATATCCGCATCAACACATTTATTATTCTAATCTAATTTCACGTAACCATAATATTAAGTCTGTTCTATTATGATCTAAACATTACGATCCCAAACCACGAAAACATTCATCTACCCCTCCTGAGAGATTTAATGACGAAAAACTAAAGCAATGAAACACCATTATAGACAACCTAAATTTTACTACCGAGCGAGCTCACCTGGTATCTCCATGGACTCCTTCATAATGTGCTTTGCCCTTACTTTTTCTTTATCCATCTCGTTGTCTCTCTCAAAATAAGCAGCAGCCTTCTCCACTTTGTGCTTTTGTGGAACCATATTCATTGATGTAGATAAGAACTTCCTGCCACTCTCAAAATCTTCGCTCTCACCTTTTTCTTACCTCCCTCAGAAACAAACTTCTCTTCGTAACCTCAATTGTGTTGAGTTATAAGTTACTTCCATATGGGTCTCATACCTATTTGACATGTCATACGATGGCTCGTACAAGGACGCACGCATATTGTACTGATATGAAAAAATTATAGTGTGGCGCACGATGAGAGCCTGATTGCCACATATGAGCTGATTCTAGACTAAAGGCTACCCGAAGAACGCACGAGCGTGATCTCCCGATCGATCTGCACCCGATGTATGCTCGAGAAGGCGCTCGTGCATGGATTACAATGATTGTGCATGCGACGGGTGCCCATGCACTTATTACGGTGGCACTGGTATGCGAGGCACATCCGACAAGCACTTGAACGCCGATTCTAATATAAATGTACCTAACGCATTTTTAAGATTAACACTTTATAACTTTTGAGACTTTGAGATTTTGAGCGTCAACACTGTGAGAAAAAAAAAGGGAAATAGAGAGAAATGGGCAGAGATGACGGTTTGAGTATCTGAGCAAGTTCTGAATCGTGTTTTAATACACACCGACCTTGGGTATGTTTTTTTTTAAGTGTTTTTACCAATCTTATTTCTTCTATTTCGTCATGTATTTATTATTGTTCGGGCTTATTTATTATAAAGTGTCGTGTCCTTATATTTTTAGAGTTTGTGTAACTGAACTTATATTGCATAGTAGACATTTCGAACATATAGTGCCGTTATTTTTTTTTCTCATTCACAAGGAGGGTTTTCTATATAAAATCGTGTCCTTTATTATTTGTGATTATTACTTGCTGTACATTATCGATTATTTTTTTACAGTTCAAATAAGCGATCCGATTTCAACAAATTGTGAGGAAAATGTTTTCATTGTGGAGCTTCCAGAGATAACATAGCGGATTGCTGGAAACTCGGAAAACCCGCCCTCATTCTCTCATACCAGTGCTACGTACAAACCTTGCGATTGCTCGGACAAATTCAGCAATCACGCTAGCAAGAAAGAAAAGGCTCCCGTCATCGTCTCATGTGTGCTTCCCTTCTGATAAGATTGCTTGCCCCTTTCCCCGCCTCCATGCCTCATATTCAAAATCAACTCAGATCATTTCATTCAGAGACTCGGATCCAAAAGAAGTGTCATTCCTTCAAATTCATTTCACCAACTTCCACCTTCGCAGCAACAATTCAAGGTTTAGATATATGATCTCAAAAGTGTATATTCCAAAGATGATCTATGAATTACATGGTTTTCGAAGCAATTAAGGAGCTCAAATTGTAGGCATATAACAAACAGAGAAGGGAAGGATTTGAGAAGGTGATCAAAGAAGAGATGTTAAACCCTAGCAGAACCCTTCGATCAGGAATGCTGCCTCCGGGATCAATCGTCAGTGCCACTGCCAGCAATGGTTCCAATAAATCTTCCAAACAGATTCCGTCATTTCCACGGTGGCGAATCAACTCGAAAATTAGCAAACGGAGGAGAAAGCCAAAGATTTCTTAACTTCCGTTATCTATCTTCTCTGATCGTTTAATAGAAATTAGGGTGGTAACGCAATTTTCACTAGTGATAAGCCATATATCATTTGTTTCAGGCGTGCGGCAGTTAACTGCAAGAATGATAAAAAAACCGGATTAATTTTAGAATTACTATATAATTAGATCTTATATTATACAAAAATTTACTTACACTAATCAAAACTTTGACCAATCTTATCATACAAAATATATTTTTTCTTTCCATCTAGATGATGGAATTTGTCTTCCTCTCCCCACACTCTTTGAAGTGAAAGTCAGCTATTATTGCGCGCGCGCGCACACACACATACACACATATATATATAATCTAATCAACTGCTTCCGATAGGTACAGTAAAAATTGGATCGACTTAATATTCAGTTGAATAAAATGTTTAAATACTAATAGCCCAACAGAAGATACCGCAGAGTCAATTGGATAGTAACATTCAAACGTGCACACACACACACACACACACACATATATATATATATATATAATCTAATCAACTGCTTCAGATAGGTACAATAAAAAATGGATCGACTTAATATTCAGTTGAATAAAAGGTTTAAATACTAATAGCCCAACAGAAAATACCGCAGAGTCAATTAGATAGTAGCATTCAAACGTATGAACCAAAGGATAAAGTCTAAATATTCAAACATTAAAGGATCATAATGGTTGTTTAATGGACTGATACAGAAAAATAGCCGAAGTGACGCTATACCTGAAAGTTAGGTGGTCCTTTTATTAAATAGAAAAGGCCGTTACATACTGCAATAATGCCTCCAACTATTGATCCTAATGAACCAAAATATTTAGACATTAAAAGATCATAATAAGTTGTTTAATGGACTGATACGGAAGAACAGCCAAAGCGACGCTATACTTAAAAGTTAGGTGACCCTATCATTAAATAGAAATGGTCGTTACACACTATAGTAATGCCTCCTACTACTGATCAAAAGCGGCGTTATACATACGCTTCGATCTTAAACGCCGATTAGCTAAACAGTACCTCTAACTATAAATAAAACATCATCTCAAAGAGAAAAGAGAAGGCTACTTAATCAGTTGAGTATACAAAAAGAGTATAACCCTCCAAATATACACTCATTCCCATCCTCTTTCATTCCCTATATTTTCTTCATCAACATCTTTCTAAATTTATTAGAAAAATCACTGATTTGAGCGTTAGAAAATATATCGAAGAGTAAGTTTTATATACTTTTTACCTCCAATTTATTTTATTGTGGTGCGCATGATTCTGATTCGTAATTACAAAAACTAGACCCATTTATATTCAATCATCCAAGTGAAGTAGTCAACTCCCTAATTCATATGACAATTCAAATAGTCGAGATACATCATTGACGTCATCTGCGGGAAGAATCAATAATTAAGCCAGTCAAACATGATAATGAAGCCACTCATTCAAAGAGAGAACATAGTCAATACCAGGGTCCAGTCAAACATACTACCTAAGGACATCATTTCTCATGGAGATGACACGACAAAGGCTGGCCATGGAAATGCTCATCCGACCACAAATATAAACGTGGAGACACTAACGGCCCAAATCAACTCCATATCCAAGATTCTCAAGCTCCTTTGGAACAAATTGAAGGGACACCCACTGGAGTCCCATCCTCCAATTCTCAAACTTTTACATATAGAAGGAGGATCCAGAGGAAAAGACAACCATCAAAGGAGGTAATTCCGCAGCCTAAAGGCCTTGAAGCCTAAGAAGCCTCTAGTGATATGGTCCATAGTTGGTTGAAAGGCCAATTAAATTTCAAAACCCGAGAGGAAAGCCTAAAACAATGAACCCGCATTGTTCTTAAGATGTTAGAAAACCTTCTATCCGTGACGAAGCTTCATGTAGCAGTCTTTCGAGAAAATTCTATAGTTGACAGGTCCCAGATGTTTCGCTGAACCATTCATAATTGAGGATATTCCTCAACGCGAAAAGGGTTGTGTCCACATCCTAGGTAGAGGAGAGAATTAGAAAGATCGAGTAGTAGGTGTTTTGAGGAAGCACGAATAGACATTTGGCCGACTTAAGCAAGTTGCCATTTACAAGGAAGATCAAAATGCACCGACTCCCTCTCTAGTTCAAAATGGCAACCCTGGGACCCTATGACGACAACTTTGATTGCATGAACCATTTGGATCATGTCCATACCTTGTTAGGAATCCAGGGCCTAGATGATCTAGCCTTATGTCTTTGCTTCCCATTAACCCTCAAAAGAGATGCCCGAATTTGATTTTATCAGTTGATACCAAATCAGATTCAAACATTCCAGGGGTTGGTTGACAATTTTCTATCACAATTTGCCTCTAGTAGGAAGAAAGAAAAGAAACTGTGGCACAGTCTTTGTATCCAGCAAGGGCCAAACGAAAGTTTGAAGCACTTTTTGGCTTAGCTCAATGCAGAGGCTCAAGGAATATTGAAAGTAATTGATAAAGTTAAATTCCTTCATGGCGACTATACAGTCTGGTAATTTTTTAAAATATTTGGTTCAATAAGAGTCTAAAATTTTTCTCGAGGCGGAGATCACCACCCAAATATATATCGCTGCTGAAGAGACTAACAAAGCAAAGAGGTCGAAGTACACTGGGGATTGACTGGTGAAAAAGAGAGAAATGGTGATAATTCATTAACATAAGATCCCAAAAAGTAACCAAAGACGGAACTGGGTATTAAAAGGGAGTACAAATCTTTAAACCTAACTCGTTTAAATAACACTCGGACAAATGTCCTAATATAGATCCAAAATGAGAAATTTCTAAAATGGTTCAAGTTGGTCAAGAACCTAGAAAAAGACCAGTCAAAATACTATTTCTATAATCGACCTCCGGGTTATAGCATTAAGGACTGCCAGCCTCTATAGAAAAAGATTAAGACCCTCATCCAGAGAAGGTATCTCAATAAGTTCTTGAGAGACCTAGGACAAGCCCGGAGAGTGTCAATAACGATGAGATAGAACAGCAAGAACAACCACGTAATCGGGTAGTGGTTGGAGTGATAAACATGATATCGATGAGGCCACTAAGAAGTAAAGCTCCGGATCTGTAATGACTCGAGCCCAAGTCCCCGAACCCGACCAGGACCATCCAAGCAAAAGTCTCGAATCATCTGAAATTATCAATTATACATCATAAATTCCAACATCAATCAACATAAATAAATTCAGAATCATCGAATTATTAAATTTATGACACTATAAATTATCCTCATAATTATATCATTAAATTCACATCCATAACACTAATAATAAATTACTTGAAATAAAAATAGTATCAAAGTCTATAATGTTAAGTCTTTAGAAATGTAATCCTGATAAACATCTAAAAACCAACGAACTAATAAATAATTTTGAATATCTTATCATAGAAACCTCAATTTTTAAAATCACCTTTATTGAGAATCTACACAGCGATACATGAATCTCTTCTCGCTTGACGTCGACCTGTCTACTTTAAAGTTAATAAAACACAAGAGTGAGCCGAATACCTATCAAATAAATATAATCCACAATAGAGGAATACAAATAAGTATCTAGGATAATAATATCAAATGTACAAAATTATTAATAGCATATGATATACCAACCACTATTCGAGATTCAATAACATGTGTCCACGACCCGAAAGCCATATGAATGACTGGATATCAAGAATGCAATATGGATTCCGTTGAATCTAATCATCAGTTCAATACAAAGTCATAATTGTGCGAAATAACAATAATCTCAATAGACCTTATTCTGTCATAGTGAACCAAAGGTCGCATATTTATACCTCCAACTACTGGATAAATACCACGAGGTTATCCGGTATCCATGGTATCCTCACTACCCTTACAGTCCTCTCAGAGGTTGTACCCATAGCATACTCATATCATTTCCAATACCCCTTGTCAATGAATCTCTGATATCATCATCTACGATGGTCACTAGGCTATAAGTCTCCCCCCTCAATAACGATGACCTCGACGAACTATTAACTCAATTTGAGATCACAACTGTATAAGATAACAAAAATCTCCTTGGATCTTATTCTACCATGGTGAACCAAATGTCGCGTATTTACACCCCCAATGGTTGGGTGAGTACCATGAGATTACCTGATATCCATGGTATACTCACTACCCCTATAATCCTCCCAAAGGCTGTACCCGTAGCATGCTCATACGATCTCCGATACCTCTCGCTAATGATATTTATGATATTATCATCTACGGTAGTCACTAGGTTATAAGTATCATTTCTCAATATCAACGACCTTGATCTCCATAATAGAATAGGTATTGAAAAAGTATAGACTACTCTACGATCCCACGGACTACAATACGCTCGAATATCATAAAGTCTTCATACACTCCTTTACTTATCCATGGAGTACCAATAAAATATACACACGCGATCAAAACCAACACAAAGAATCATTCATCCCCGGAACAGGAGAAAAATATCCAAGAAACTCTGAATATTTTGCCAACCCTTTTTCAATATCTGATTTGATTATCACCGATTCTCCAAATATACCTAATCTTATATCTAAGGCCATAGAATACCCTTTTATTTCGTTGCTACCAAACAAGCCCACGAATACCCATCTTATCCGGCTATTCCGGGTACTTCCACAAGAGTCTAATCGAAATAATAAATTGCCATAATTTTCTTCTTAACCCAACCAGCAATTTAAATATATATGTTCATACACATAAATATATTTTCTGATATACATGCATCTTTACCCATAAGGTCTACCAACTACAATTATACATTAACATCCACACTTAAATAAATTAATATATATACCTGCACATACATCTCCTACATATTAATATATGTGCCCCCTGGACACAAAAGCATAGACTTACACTGCCTCTACGTCACACACACACACACACACACACACACACATATATATATATACACACACACACACTACTTCCCGTATATTCGCATATACATACACATACATGGCATACACATGCACATATCTCATACATACACAGTCTGGAATGCATTGCCACACTTACACATACGCACCCAGGCACACGCGCAGCAGCAACGCTGCTTATCTACACACGCACACAGCGCGCGCGCGCCCACAGGGCAGCACCCACACACCCAGTAGCACACAAGCACAGCAGCACACGCTGCTTACCCTCATACGCGCACACACGGCACATCCACGCACCCAGTGGCACTTTGAAAATATCTGCAGAGATTTCAAACAGGGATTCGACATACTGAAAATCTCCAAACAGAACAATTAAGTATGCATCTGCCAATGAAACTTAGATTTATATAGTTACAATCCAAGCAATTCTTTTATTCAACTCGATATACCTAAACAGAGTTTCATGCCCTGTGTCTTCTCCCAACAAATCGGTTCCCACAGTATGCAAGGAAACCCAACTTTTCTACTCTAACAGGTAAAACTAAGAATTTGTAGTATGAATCCAAAATATCACAGGGCCCGATTCTTCGTGAGCCCCTTGACAAAATCCGTTTCCCCGTCATCCTGAGCCGAAGGCTCTGCTTCTCTTCCCTCTTGATTCCCGCCAAATCGATGAAAATCTAAGCTTTCAAATCGAACATATAAAATACAAATCTTTTTCTAACTCCACAGCACAAATTATCAAGCCCCAATTCACCTCGAAACCCTAAAAAAATCGGCCCCTTTTCTCCACGAGTCGTGGCTCTATTTTTTCCATTTTCTCATTCACAATCAAGAAACACAACCGATTCCCACAAAATCGATATAAGCAATAAGAAAATGATCATCAATAAGGAGAATGGAAGGATTCACTTGCCTCGATTCTATGTATTTATCCCGATGATGGCATCGACGGCGGCGGCTTCGCTCTTCGATTCGTTCGCGGCTCCCCCCTCCTAACTCCTTTGTCTTCTATAAAAATTAAGGGTAAATCGCGTCTAGGGTTTCACTGATTCCCATTTGGGCTCCGATTTCCTTCTTCGTTTCCCTCTCTCCCTCTGCTGCCGCCTCTCTCTCCCTCCTGTTCTTTCCTTCTTCCCCCTTTTTCTTTTCTCCCTTTC
>JAODPA010068195.1:0-10304 GCA_025585075.1 Nepenthes mirabilis | reverse complement strand
ACCTATCATTTTAAAAATAATATCCACTATTTCTTGGTTGGCATCCCACTGATACTAGCTTGGTGCCTTATGACTTTTGATAAGGGCAAATATAATATAATCAGAGATTTAATCAGAATAGGATACATTATTTTATATAATTAAAGATTTACTAAGATGATACTTTTGCTTTTTGATTTGTAAAAGAGGGTATGATTTGATACTGTCCAATTAAACTTCTTTATTTAATTGTATTTGGATGCTTAAGCCATATTGCTGCATCTTGAGTCTCATTATATAATGAAGTCTCATACTTGTGATATGCTTTGACTAATACTCAATTATGTTAGATGTTTAGAAACTCGTGGGGAAGTATGTTCTTCAACGAGTATAATTACACTTGAACTTGTTAGTCTAGATGCTATCAATGCTTGCTAATTTTTGAATAGGTAAATTAGGTGTTGATTCATAACTATTCAATTCTTGATATTTGAGGAGCCAATGAGGCATCAACAGACAAGTTCACCACTTAAAAACTTAAATGGAGTCACAATTATTGTGTTACTTGTGTCTACAAGTCTTATTGTTAGAACTAAGGAACACCAAGGATACAATTAAATTAACACAGGTAATCTATAGTAGCATTTTTTTCTATTATTTTATAATATCAATTCCCTTATCTGAATGCACATGTAGAGTTAATTTTATTTACTTGACAACATCTCAACCCCAAAGCCTAAGTTGTTGGGCTACCATCTAACATTAACTTGTATAGTCCTTCAACTTGGACTTTTTAGTGCATTTAGACGGTGGTTCTTCTAAAATATATGTGAGTTGGTCACTTAAGCAAAAATTACGCTCATTTGATTAGAGATTGAGTATGTTTAGTTTAGATTGAGCCATCACCATCTTACTATGGTTGATAAAATGGAATTTTAATACTCTTCGATAATGTATTTTACTTGAAATAGATTCTACTTTGACTATTATTCTTTCCCATAGAACAATCATCAAAATATTTTCTACTTAAAGAGTCAAAATTCACTCATACTCAAATAATTGTTTTATAATGAAATATTTTGTTTGTTTTATAGTCGCTAGATTTGTACAATTTATATTAACATTTCTAGCTCAATAGCTTGAATATCCTAATACTTTGTCTAGTGTAGTATAGTTGGTTTAATTAGTGTTGGAAATATCCTTCTATGTCATGTATAATGGTAAGTGGTGATACCTAGAGTTAACATGCTATATGTATCTTTTTACTTTGTCTTTTTTACATGTTATCTTACAAATTATAATTATACTCTTTTTCTTTGAAATTTATACTTTGTAAATGTCCAATTAGCAACTTGTTAGCTTTTAATATATGCTTTTTTGATGATATTTGTGTTACTTTTATTTATTCATTCAAATCTTGAGTGGGATTTATTGATTGGCACAAGCACAATGTTGTCGATTGCTTTTATCACTTTAGCGCGACTAGCTCATTAGACATGATCATTCTATTAGTTATTTTACAGAGGATTTAAGATTTTTTTTATAGAAATAACTATTTTTACTATTTTAATATATGTCAAATTTAATTCTCACTTTTATATATTATTTTTTAATTTTTATTTTATATTGAGGATATAATTAAAAATTTTTTATTTAAAATTGTGCTAAGACGATTTTATATCAGAAATGCTACACAAGCACCCATTAGGTGTACATCAGGCGCAGATCTATTATACAAACAGCACACAAGTGCTCCTTAAGCATGACTTTTTTGGGTAGAATATGCTTGTACTTTTCGGGCATGCATTTATTTTGATTAAATGGCATACATACTTAACTTAGATATCTATTATGTGTCATATGAAAAAATTTTTCGATCAAGTCAAATCTTGTGAAATATCCAACACATCATTAAATGATATATTAAATAGATGTAAAACTCATAAGGGAGCGATCCAAAATTTAATACTTTGCAATCTTCACTTGCATTGCTTCATAGTATTGCCACCAACACTATTCTTTGTATGTATTGCGAGGCTATGCTTGGTGAGTTAGTGGGAGAGAGAGCCAAAGAGTTTTCTTCGGAGTATGCTAGCCTGCTCTTAGATAAAGAGAAAGTCCCTCCTGTTATCTCTGTTGTTCAGTGAATACTATGCGGTCAGGTACTTGTTGCACATTAAACTTTTGTTTGCTTTCTTCAAAGTAGCCAGCTCATTTGTATTCTGTATTTTAATGGATTCTGCTATGCATGCGAAACCAAAAATTACCAAAAAGGAAATAATATTCAAACTAGTAAATTTTGAAGATGTTGAAAAGAATGTCTATCAGTATTTTGAATTTTTCTGGTAGTTTTGTGTCCAATTTTTGTGGGTGGGAGTACTATTATTCAGAAAAAATGAAATTATTTTGAATATTAGATAAGATTGCGATGATTGAATAGCATCATATACTGTCACGCTACCTGTTAATCACATGGCTGCTCATACTTTAAGCAAACTTAATTCCTTTATATTTGATGAGTATGGAAAATATTGACTTCTCTCCATTAAAGTTTACTGCTTTAAAGGGTTGACCATGATTAAATTTTTATAATACACAGCCTTATCATAGCCAACAAGGTGGAGGCAACCTTCCACGCACTGGAAGAGTCTCTCCCTTCCACGATCTCTACAAATGAGGAGACTTATTATCTTCCTGATTTCTACCCGCTTAGGCACTTTACACTTCTTGAAATCCCCATTGTCAGCCTCTGCCCCTTCCTCGAGCGGCGGCGCCGCTCCTTTAATCACCGTGTCAACCACATCACCCCCATTTGTTCCAGACCTGTGTATTGTAGTCTCCGAATCGAGGCACATAATCAATGGTCACTCTCGCCACTTCCTGGCCCTCTCATTTTTCTTCTTCCTCCCTTTCTCCTTTTCCACGTCCATCTTCCCCACTCTCCTCACCACCTTTACCTACCAAGATCTCAACCGTATCGAAATTTTCCTCTCATCAGCCTCCTTCCCTGAAACACAAGACCGCCACCAAATCACCGCCAAAACAGTGACGTTCTTTCTCTTTTTCACCGCTTTCCTCCTCTTCCTCTGCATCTGCGCAGTTGGTTCCATTACTTACTCTGTCTTCCAGGGATTCTATGGCCATCCACTGAAGATCATCTCTGCAATCAAGTCTCTCTCCTCGTCCTTTCTCCCCCTTTTACTCACTACACTTGTTGCCCAGCTCATTTTTTTCATCGTGGGGCTATTTTTGTTTCTGGGTATGAAGGGAATTGAGCTAATGGGAGCTCAAATTTCGTACAATTTGCCATAGAAATTCGAGGTGAATCTTGCATTAATTAATGCGGCTGCCGTGTTGGAACCAAAAATTGGTTTCAAAGTGATGGCTGGGAGCTCGTATTTGATGAGAGCGGCGAAGAGGTTGAGGTTATCTTCGAAGACAATTTCCTTTATTTTTGTGGTTCTTTTGTGGTGGATTAGTATCTCGCCGGGAGAAAATTCCGACGTCCTCGTCGATGATTGGATGAAGAGTTGGCCATCTATGATTGTGAGCATCTCTGCCGCATTAACACTGGTCTTGTTTGAAAGTATTGCCACAAATACTATGCTATACATCTACTGCAAGGCTTTGCACGGTGAATTAAGTTTGCCCATTAATGATGAGAACACCCCTCATGTTATATCCGTTGGATTACAAGTCACTCTAATATGAATCTCATATCCATTTGACATGTCATTTGATAGCTTATACAAAGACGCACATATATTGTATTGATTTAAAAAAATTACAGTGTAGCACGTGACAGACGCTTAATTATCACATCTGCGCTGATTCCAAATTGAAGGTTGCCCAATGAACGCGAGAGGAACGCACGAGCGTATTTTTTAATTAATCAGCAGCCGATATGCGCTCAAGAAGGCGCTCGTGCGCAGATCACAGTGGCGCTTGCCCATGAGGCAGGCCCATTAGACATTCGAGTATTGGTTCTGATATAAATGCGCCTAATGCATTTTATGGTTAACTACTTTACAATTTTTTAGACTTAGAGAGTCAATATTATGAGAAAAAATAAGAGAAAGAGAGGGAAAAGATAAAAGATGAAGATTTGAGCAAGTTTCGAATCGTGTTTCAATTTCCGTTGATCTGTGGTAAGCTATTTTTAAAGTTAAGAATGTTTTACCTATCTTATTTTTTCTCTTTCATCTTTGTACTCATTATTGCTCGAATTTATTTATTATAAGGTGTTATATCCTTATATTTTTAGGGTTTGTGTAACCAAACGTATATTGCATAGTGAATATTTCAAATATATAGTCCTGTGATCTTTCCCTCTCATTTTTAAGGAGGGTTTTTCACAAAAATCATGTGTCTTTTATTATTTGTGATTATTACTTATTTATTGTATATTTTTAATTATTTTTTCACAGTTCAAATAAGTGATCCGATCTCAATAAGTGGTATTAGAGATACGGTTGGTATTATTGTGTTTGAAACTTATTTGAATCGATGAAAGTTGAAAATAAGATAATTTATTTAAATGACTCAAATTATGATATTTGGAGGAGTAAGATAATGGATTTGTTATTTGTTAAAATAATGCATCTTCTGGTATTTATAACGCAAAAATTTGAGTCAAAATTTGAGGAAAAATGGGCTTTTAAACATAAATAAATTTGTAACTATATTCGATAATTTGTTAATAATAACGTGTATAATTACATTCGATATGAAACAAACCCAAAAACGTTGTGGGAGAAGCTTGAGACGCTCTATATTTAAAAAATATATAATAATAAATTACACCACTTGATGAAATTGATATAAGTGAGGTACAATGAAGACACATCTATTTCTGATCACTTGAACGAATTTTGATGATGTATTAACCACTTAAGTGAGATGTGTATTAAGTTTGGTGATAAGTTGTTAGGCCTGTGATTGTTGACCATGTTGCCAGATTTATGGGAGGTGATACAAATCACCATCATTAATATAGCTCCAAATGGTGTGATGAGTCTAAAAATAGCAACAAAAGTCATGTTGAATGAGGAGACGAGATGTCGATCACAGAGCTCTTTTTCTTCACACTCCAAAATGCTAGTTTTAGAATCACGGGGAAGAAGCAAAGAATGTGACCCAAAATCTGGTGAGAATAATCAAAACAAGTTTCGATCGAGGTACCAAAATTTCAAATGCCACCACTGTAGGAAAAGGGAAAACATTATAAAGTATATTACAAATGGAAGCATGAAAACGTTAATAGAAATAAAAATAAAGCTGATAAAGTCTGAAATGATGAGAGAATCTCAATTGTTATATATCCAGATCTTTTGTTGGTGTACAAAGAAAATGAGGTGATTAATCTAGCAGATCACAAAACTAATTGGGTGGTAGACAGTGGTGCCTCACTCGATATCACATCAAGAAGAGAAATTTTCGTGTCTTATACTCCCGGTAATTTTAGAGCATTGAAGATAAGAAACGAAATACATCTCGAACTATTTGTTGTGGTGATGTGTACTTAATCACCAATAATGGAATCAATCAGCTATTGATGGATGTACGACAGGTTCCGAATATTTGGTTAAATCTTATTTCAGGGGGAAAGCTTGATGATAAAGGGTTCTGTAACACATTTTGTGAAGGGGTATGGAAGTTGGTTAAAGGATCTCTAGTTATAACTCGTAAAAAGAAAGTTTTCAATTTGTATGTATTGTAAGCCTCAACTTTTACCAGAAGTGTACATGTTGTGAGAAGCAATGAGTTTTCAAACTTATGGTATCGACGGTTGAGCCATATAAGCAAAAAGGAGTTGGATTGTTTGGCTAGGGAAAACTTCCTTCAAGGTGTGAAAGAGGCTAAATTGAAGAATTGCACTCGTTATATAGTAGGAAAGTAACAGCAAGTTTCGTTCCATAAAAACTTGTCCACAAAGAAGACGGGTCTTCTTTAGTTGGTTCATATCAACATATGCAATCCTCTCAAAGTTAAAACACCTGGAGGAGCACTTTATTTCATCACTTTCATTGGTAATTGTTTAAGAAAATTATGGGTATATCTGCTGAAATCAAATAATCAAATCCTTCATATCTTCAAGAAATTTCATGCCTTGATGGAGAGACAAACAGAAAAGAAGTTGAAGTGCATCCGGAGTGATAACGGTAGAGAACATATTACAGCATTTGACACGTACTGTTGGACCTAGGAAATTCGATACCAAATGATTCCACCGTAGACACCGCAACTGAATGGTGTGATTAAATGGATAAATAGGATGTTGATCGACAAAGTTCACTATGTGTTTTAGAGGCAAAACTTCCCAATTCATTTTGGGAAAAGCTTTGAATGTTGTGACTCACATAATCAATCTATTGCCAAGCGGTCCATTGAAAAGAGAAGTACCAAAGAAGGTGTGGTTTGAAAAAGAAATATCCTACGACTACTTGTGAGTATTTGTATGCAAGTCCTTTGTCCGTATCTCAAAGAACGAAAGGCCTAAGCTGAAATCAAAGACAAGACGTGTATTTTTCTCGGTTTTGGAAAAGATGAGTTGGGATATCAGTTTTACGACCTGATAGAGAAGAATTTTATTCGATCAATGGATGTAGTGTTCGACGAGGATAAGACAATTGAAGATATCGGTAAAGTGGAGAAGTTCATTTTCAATAATGACAATAGCTGATTTTGTGATATGAATCTTGAATCCTTAATACCGATACCTGTTTGTAATGAAAACGTTGATCAAGGCAATGCCGAAGGGAGGAAAAATTATGGGACACCTATGCTCAATGGATAGGATAATGAAAATGAGGATGATATTGTTCCTCATAATATTGCTGAACCCGCTGAGACATTCCATTCCAATAATCCATGTGAGATCGAAGGCCCTCTATTCGCTTATTGACTGATGAGTTTGTGCTGCTTACCGATGGAGGAGGGCTCAAATGTTTTGTTAAAGTTATGGAGGATGAGTATAAATTTGAGTGGATAGAAGCCATGTAAGATGAAATGAAGTCATTGTATGAAAACTACATATTCCAGCTAACTGAATTGTCTAAGGGCAAACGAGCTTTAAAGAATAAGTGTGTTTTTCGTTTAAAAACCAATGAGAATAGCCTACAATCAAGATATAAAGCAAAGTTGGTTGTGAAGGTTTCAATCAATAGAAGGATATTGATTTCAAAAAAAATTTTACTCCGATTGTAAAAATATCATCAATTAGGGTAGTTCTCGGATTGGTCGCGATTCTTGATTTGGAAGTTGAATAACTAGATGTGTGGATGCCATTTTTTCATGGTGACCTCGAGAAAAAGATTTACATAGAGCAGTAGGAAGGATTCCGTGTTGAAGGGAATGAGCGTTTAGTGTGTCATTTGAAGAAAAGCTTATATGGATTGAGACAAGTCTTGAGATAATAGTATAAGAAGTTTGAATCTATTATGGTAAGTCAAGGTTATCGAAAGATCATTTCGGATCATTGAATCTTTGTTCAAAAGTTTTTTGAAGATAACTTTGTTATTGTCCTATTCTATATGGATGATATACTCATTGTTAGGTGAAATGCCTTTCGGATCATCGAATTGAAGCAATAGCTTAGAAAATCCTTTGCCATGAAAGATTTGGGGCCAGTGAAGCTAATTTTGGCTATAAGAATATTTTACGACTGTAAAGTAAGGAAATTATGAATGTCCTACGAGAGTTACATTGAGAAGGTGCTTTAATATTTCAACATGGAAAAGTTTAAGTCTGTGAGCACTCTGTTGGAAAATCATTTTAAATTAAGCAATCGGCAATACCTTTCTATAGATGATGAAAAGGCAAGTATGAAAAGCGTCCCCTACTCTTCAGTTGTGGATAGTTTGATGTATACTGTGGTGTGTATGAGACTGAATATTGCTTATACTGTTAGAGCAGTTATCCATTTTCTTTCGAATCTTGGTAAGGAGTATTAATCTATGGTGAAATGGATATTAAGTTATTTCCGAGAAACTTCCAAGCTATACTTATATTTTAAAAGTAACAAGCCACTTTGTAGACATAGCAGGCGATGTTGACTCTTGGAAGTCCATATCGGGTTATCTAGTCATATTTGCGGGATGAACTGTTTCCTAGCAATGTAAGTTACAGAAGTATATTTCTCTCTTGATTGTCGAAGCGAAATTTATTACTATGATGGAAGCAAGTAAGAAGATGTTGTGGATGAAGAAGTTTATTTGAAAACTCGATTTCAAGCAAGAACAATATGTATTTCTCTGTATAATCAAAGCACGATTTACCTTTGTAAAAACTGATCCTTTCATTCCAAATTGAAGCACATTGATGTAGATATCATTGGGAGTAGAATGCCGTCAATTCGGATTTATTAATACTTGACAAGGTCAGGATTGACAAAAATAGATTGAACATGATGACCAAAGTGATAAAGAGAAGGAAGCTTGAAACTTGTTGAACTACTATCGATTTGATGATTGCCTTCATACGGTCGTGAGGAAAAGTTTGTTAGATTATGAGTCATTTTCATATGGGTTTTATATTCATTTGACATGTCGTTTGATGACTTACATGAGGACCGACGTATATTGTACTGATCTGAAAAAAATACAGTATGATACATGACGGGTGCCTAATTGCCCCATGTGCACTTATTCTAGATTGAAGGTTACTTAAGGAACACACGAGCGTGATTTCTCGATTGATCAGTACCCGATGTGCACTCGAGAAGGCACTCGTGCGCCGATCACAATGGCGCTCAGGCGTGAGACGTGCCTAACGGATGCTCAAGTACCAATTCTAATATAAATGTGCCTAACACATTGTAGGGTTAATTATTTTATATTTTTTAAGACCTAAAGTGTCAATACTGTGAGAAAAAGAAGAGGAAAAGAGAAAAGAGAGAAGATAAGGCTTGAGCATCCGAGCAAGTTTCAAATCAAATTCCATTTTATGTTGACTTTGGGTATGTTGTTTTTGAATTTAGAATAACGTTTTATCAGTTTTATTTCTTCTTTTTCGTTTTGAACTTATTGTTATTTGAATTTATTTATTATAAGGTATTATATCTTTATATTTTTAGAGTTTATATAATCGAACGTATATTACATAGTGGATATTTTGGATGTATAGTTCCGTAGTTTTTTTCTCTCATTCACAATGAGAGTTTTCCATGTAAAATTGTGTTCTTTATTATTTATGATTATTATTTACTTTTTATACATTTTGATTATTTATTTACAGTTTAAATAAGCGATCCAATTCCAACAACATCTATTCAGTGAGATTCTAGGAGGTCAGCGACCCCGTCGTACCTTGTGCTTAAGTTTGCTTTCTTCCAAGTAGCCAGTTGGGTTTTGTTCTGCAGTTTTTCAACTCCTGCTATGCATGCTCGATGAACAAACGCCAAAAAGGGAATAATATTAACTATTGTAAAGTTTATATGTTGAAAACTTATACCTATCAGTATTTGAGTTTTCTTGATAATTCTGAGTCCATTGGGAAAGAAAAATATTGAGAAATTTTATATGAGCTTGCAAAGATTTAGGTGGCATTATTTATGGTAATGTTGCATGTCAATCTAATGGTTGGTCATACTTTAGTTGTTGGGATGAGGTTTTCCTCCCTTGATAAGCGAAATTCTATCTACCACATTCTATTATGCTAAAGTCGTCGTCGTCTAGCTTATATACATAAGTAATAGTAGAATTAATTTTTGTAAAATGCCAAAAGCAGAAGTAAAATTTTTGTATTCCACCTACTTTATGTCTAATACGGATTTTTTTTAAAAAAAATTTTTTCTCCATGTGTAAATGTCCGTATAAAACTCCAATACCCATAACTTAATTTTCTCCTTTGTCACTCTTTCCTGATCTATGTAGTTGATTTTATAGTTTTTAAATAAAAACATTTTCTCAATCTTATAATATGCAACACAAATTTCATAAATATTTAAATTGAGTATTTACTAAAGTACTTAATACATGTACGATAGAGTAATAAAAATTTGACTTGTTTTGCTTGCTTGCTATTGCTATGAATTTGTCGCACTTAAAAATGAAATTTCCTATTCCGCTTATGCCTATTTCAATTCTTTCATGGGCAAAATTTGTCAATGCCGAAATCAAAATTAATTTTAAAATTCAACTTAGAATCGAAATAAGAACCAAAATTTACGATCCATTGACTATTCTTTTATTATACATATTTGATCAATTGGTGGCCATAGTGTTCCTAGCAAAAATTCATGATTAATGCCGATATAACTACGAATATTTTAAATGAGACGAGTTTTAGTAATTTAATAAATATATTTCTTTGTAATGTTGATAATT